>LBNU01021101.1:4243-19594 GCA_014162995.1 Artemisia annua
CCCCACCCCCCCCACCGGCATTAATTTCCCCCCTTTACCCAAAAAAAAAAATGGGTAAAAAGGGGGTTTGGTTTTTTTGTTTCTGCCCATCCCTTTTCTCCGCAAATCCCGTATTAACACACCGCTCGAAGAGCATATCCTCGAGTGTCTGGATAGTTCTTTCACTTTGACCGTCGGTTTGCGGATGATATGCCGTACTCATGTCTATCTGAGTACCTAAGGCTTTTTGCATAGATTGCCAAAATCTTGACGTGAAACGAGAATCACGATCCAATATGATAGATATTGGCACTCCATGTTGGGAAACAATTTCCTTGAGGTACAACCTAGCAAGGGTTTCCATATCATCCGTTTCTCGTATAGGAATGAAGTGAGCTGATTTCGTAAGGCGATCAACTATTACCCAAATAGTGTCATGCCCGTTAGGTGTTCTAGGTAGTTTTGTGATAAAATCCATCGTAATTCTTTCCCACTTCCAAATGGGAATTTCAGGCTGTTCCAATAAGCCAGATGGCTTTTGACATTCAGCCTTTACCCTAGAATATGTTAAACACCTGCCCACATATCTAGCAATGGATGCCTTCATGTCGGGCCACCAATAGTGTTTCTTCAGATCCTGATACATCTTGTCATAACCTGGGTGTATGGAGTACTTAGATTTATGGGACTCGTGCATTATTGCGTTCCTTAAGTTACCATGATAAGGTAACCATCTCCGACCCTTAATACAACGAGTTCCGTCTGAACGTATCTCAAAAGCCTTATCCATCCCTCGTAAATTCTCAAGTTTACGATCTTTCCTTTCAAGGGCTTTTTTCTGGGCTTTGAGTATTTGAGAAGGTAGATTCGAATGAAGAGTCATAACTAACGACCTAACTCTAAGTGGTTTGATTCGTTCCTTTCGGCTCAAAGCATCTGCTACTACGTTAGCTTTGCCAGGATGGTAACGAATCTCACAATCATAATCAGCGAGCAGTTCTATCCATCGACGTTGTCTCATGTTCAACTCTTTCTGATTAAGAATATGATGTAGGCTTTTGTGATCGGTGAAAACCGTACACTTAGTGTCGTACAGATAATGTCTCCATATTCTTAGAGCGAACACTACTGCTCCTAATTCTAGATCATGTGTAGTATAGTTTTCCTCATGTGTCTTGAGTTGTCGTGATGCATAAGCGATTACTTTATCCCGTTGCATCAATACAGCTCCAAGACCTCTACGCGAAGCATCACAGTAAACGACAAAATCATCGTTTCCCTGGGGTAATGCTAAGATCGGAGCTTCATACAACTTTCTCTTCAAAAGCTGGGAAGCTATCTCTTGATCTTTTCCCTAGTCAAACTTCCTGTTTTTCTGGGTTAGCTCGTTCAAAGGTTTTGCTATTTTTGAAAATCCCTCAATAAACCTTTGATAGTAGCCCGCAAGTCCTAAGAATTGCCGTATCTCAGTAGGATTCGTAGGATGTGGCCAATCCTTAACGACTTTGATTTTTGCTGGATCGACACGAAGTCCTTGTTTATCTATCATGTGTCCGAGAAATTGCACAACACTAATCCAGAATTCACACTTAGAGAACTTTCCATAAAGTTTCTCTGTCTTAAGTAGTTCTAGGATTATTCTCAAGTGTTTAGCGTGCTCTTCCTCGTTACGTGAATAGATAAGGATATCATCTATGAACACTATAACAAATTTATCCAAGTATGGTTTACACACCCGGTTCATGAGATCCGTGAAAACCGCTGGTGCGTTTGTCAAACCAATTGGCATAACTTGAAAATCATAGTGTCCATATCTCGTTCTGAAAGCGGTCTTAGGGATATCCTCTTCCCTCACTCTCAGTTGATGATAACCTGATCCTAAGTCAATCTTCGAATATACACTCGAACCTTGGAGTTGATCAAACAAGTCATCAATCCTGGGTAATGGGTATCGATTTTTGATAGTAAGTTTGTTTAATCCACGATAATCGATACACATCCTCATAGATCCGTCTTACTTCTTTAAGAATAGGACAGGAGCTCCCCAGGTTGATGTACTAGGGCATATAAATCCTCGATCGGTTAATTCCTGGAGGTGTTCAGAGGGTTCCTTCATCTCTGATGGGGCTAACCTATAGGGTGCTTGGGCTATTGGTGCCGCTCCGGGGATTAAATCGATTTGAAATTCTATCTGACGAACGGGAGGTAAGCCAGGTAAATCCTTAGGAAAAACTTCTGGGTATTCCCTGAATACAGGGATCTCCTCCAGCCGTTTTTCATCTGGCTTAGTCTCCGTTACTTGAACCACGAAGACTTGACAACCTCGTGACATGTATCGTTCCGTTTTGATACATGAAATGAAGTTAAGTCTAGTTTTACTTCGATCTCCTCGGATAGTTAAAGTCTCACCATTGATAGGTACATGGATGATTTTCTCGTCACAAAGAATCTTTGCTTGATTCTTGGACAACCAATCCATTCCCACAACAACGTCAAAACTATCGAGTCTCATGGGTATGAGATCGATCTCGAAGGGGTGGTTAAGTAAAGTTAGGGTACAACCCTTAAGGACGGTGTTAGTACTAACTAAGTTTTCGTTGGCCATTTCTATCTCATAGTAAGTATCTAAAGCTATGGATTTAATCCTAAGTCTAGAGGCTAAGGGTATAGATACGAAACTCCTATCAGCTCCAGAATCAAATAATATACTAACTAAGTGGTTGTTTAAGAGAAACTTACCCGTGACTACGCTCGGATCTTGTGGATCATTCCTATCCCTCAACATATATGCTCTTCCCTGGGCACCATCAATATTTTTCTTTGAACATTTATTTGCATAGTGTCCCTTTTCTCCGCAAGTATGACAAATGACTACTGCTGGTGGTGGATTACCCCCAGTAGCTGGCCCTTTGTTCTTACAATCCCTTAAGTGATGGCCCACCTTGTTACATGTTGTACATTTAATGGAACAAGGCCCTGTGTGATGCCAGTTGCATTTCTTACATAGAGGGGCATTCCCAGCATAAACACTTCTCTCATTAGGAGTGGCGGCCTATGCTTTCACATTCTCTTGCCTTGGTTGAGGATAGGGATTGGTATGGTTATTACTAGCTGTATTTCGAGAGTTACCGAAAGCTCTCCCATCATGGAACTTTCGTTTATTATCACAGGGCGCTGGCACAGAGTTGTGCTTTGTTACTTGTTCCGTTAACCTCAAAGTTATGTTAATGGCCTCCTCTAAAGTTTGAGGTCTAGAGGCAGTAACATTCCCTTCGATACTTCGGGGCAAACCTCCGATGAAAGCTTCTATTGTCTTTTCAACAGTCGGCACCATTGTAGGACACAAAGTTGCCAACTCTTGAAATCTCCTAATATAAGTCTTAACATCGTTCCCCTTTACTGACAAGTTATAGAACTCGTCTTCCATTTTCTTAATCTCTGTCCGAGGGGAATATTTCTTAATCATAAGAATCTTAAATTCTGTTCATGATAACTTGTCTGCCTCTTCTATCCCTATTGGTTGGGCATACGAGTTCCACCATGATAATGCTTCCTCCGTAAGAGTACCAATAGCAAACTTAACCCTACAATCCTCAGTACAGTTGCTACGGGCAAATACTGACTCACGTCTCTCAAACCAATGAATTAATCCTATGGCCCCTTCTGTCCCCATGAAATTGAAGGGCTGTCAGCTCATAAATTCCTTGTAGTTACTCTTCTTCACTACAGGAGTTTCGGGGTTTCTAGCCATGTTGGCATCCCTAGCTCCTAGTGTTGCAGTCACACTGTCAGTCACTAGTCGCTGGATGTCTTCCTGAGTCATGGCGGGGGTAGTGGGAGAAACGGGAGTGGTAGCTCGTGTACGTGTCATTCTATAGGTAAGATGTGATAAGAATAGTGTCATAGTTTATGCTCTAATTTCTTAGAACATTATCTGATACCGGATGGGTAGGAAATCCTAAAACTAAAAGGGCGAGTTTCCTAACAAGATTCGTTATATTCCACCGAAGCTAGTTTCCCCCTTCTAAAGGTATAGTGATTCTAAAAGATCCTAAGTTTTTAGTGTTCCTAGGTATGTCTACTTATTTTAATTTCCTATGAATTCTAGTTCCTAAATCCTAAGGCAGTCTATAGTGTGTCCTAAGGCAATCTATAGTCTATCCTAAGGCATAGGGAATCCTAGTACGGGATACGAGTTTTAAGAAAACTAAGTATAAGTAGATTAAGACTCTTATTTTATAAAGTAAAAACCTAGCAAGTACCCGTTTAAAATTAAGTTAGCTACCTATAAACCTATGTTACCTAAGTCTATAACCTTATTTTGATTCTTTGTCATTTTTAAGTTCCTGAATGGCTTCCAAAAGATCCTCTATATCAGACCTATATATGATGATCCCTAATATCCTCGATAATCATTTCTATAGTGGAAAGTCAAACATGTGCAGTAACTACTTCGTCAGAGTGTCCCTCGTATTTTGTTTGCAGCCTAATCATTTGATTACGAGTTTTCTCTAATTCATTTTCTAACCTATATCTACCTATTCCTAAATCACTAATCCTATTTTCTACTTCTTCTATTCGTCCTAAAGATAATTTATCTAAATGACTAAGTATTTCCGCTATTTGTTCCTCATGCCTTTCTAAAGGCGTTTTATATCAACTACTACCTATTTCAAACCTAGGGGAGGTGAAAGTGGTATAATACGTAATTTCTTATGGGGACGTGAAACTATCTCCGGAACATAACGATCTTGACTATTATAGTGGGGTATAGATGGGGTAGGGGTTATAGTGGGTACGGTAGGAATGTCTCCACCATATGTTTGCATATACCCATTATATGCTTGCATATAGGGATCATTCGGGGAAAGTTCTAATCCTAGGTTAGTTAAGATATTCTGGGCTAATTCTTCCAGAGAATTAGAACCAGAAGATGAGTGGGTAGCTGGGGTATATTCATAACTATCGGATGAAGTATCCGTATCATCGGTATCCAACACGATGATAGGATTGTTAAACGATGACATATCTACTGTAATACCCGAAAGAGTATCTTAGCACAACTTTAACCTAAGTAGGTATATCCTGGAGGCAATACTAATAGTGAGGTTTCTATCTTAGAGGCAATGGGGAATCTATCCTAAAGGCAATTCGGGGGTTTTAACCTAAAGGCAAGTCTAGGAATCCTAACCTAAAGGCAAGTCGGGAGTCTAAAGGCAAGTCGGGAGTCTAAAGGCAAGTTCTGGGATTCTAGTGGCACAGAGGGCTATTTGAAAAAGTGGTTATAGTTTAGGAAAAATCCTTTTGTTCTCTATAACCAAGGCTCTGGTACCAATCTGTAACACCCTCATTTTTCACTGATCGCAGCGGATTAAGTGTTTTGGGTATTACTTCATGGAAGCAAAGACAAGATATAGAAAACGAATCGAAAAGAGACGTTTTTGAAAAAGATGTTATCATTCATTTATTCATCAGGGTTTTTACAGTAAAAGATATACTTTTACCAAAAGAGAGGTCCCTAAGATTCGGGGTTAGACACAAAACTGATGAATGATAACTATTCTGGACATTCTCATGTCCAGTACTTCTCCGTGCCAGGGTTCCTATAGTGCCTAATTACCTAGGATAACATGCTTAAAAGTCAACACGTATGTTGAGTGAGAGTCATAGCTTAAACCCTATGTGTGGAAAAGTTTAGTGATAAAAGGTATATTGCACTAACCTCATGAACCTCACGTTAACAATCTGGGTCATGTGGGCTGCAGACCCAACATGAGGGGATGGGAAGGATAACTTGCCAAAGATAATCCTTCAGTGGGTTCAAGTATAGTACTTATTGGTACCACCCAGAGAGGTGTTAATACCAACGGGAGTTGTCAAACTCCAATAGATATATCAACTATACTCGCGTTCGCGTTGGTAAAATATCCCAAACGATTTGATTCATGAATTTTAGTTATGCAGTGGTGGCAGTTAGTTTACTCGTGCAATAACCAAAGAAAAAGACTTGTATTCGGTTTAAAGCATGTATCCCCCTCACATGGTTTGTAAAGCATTTAGAAAGCGTTTAAAAGGTGTGAGGCTATGAAAACTCACCTAGGTCTTAAGTTAATTTAAGTAGGGGTTTAGACAACTCACTCACGTATCCTGGGTTAGTGTAGATGTGTGTATGTCAAGTCTTAGTCTAGGTTTTCTTTAGTTAATCACTCTTAGGTTTTTTATATATAACATAACACCGTTCGAGCCATCATAATTCAGAAGTATATGACTCCTCATATCAAGCTCCCTACTATTATATTATGTTATCAACATAATACCGTTCGGGCCATCATAATTCAGAAGTTAATACTCCTCACACGAAGCTCCCTATTATTGAGTTATGTTGTTATTAGGGTTTAGTTATAACATAACACCGTTCGGGTCATCATAACTCAGAAGTATATGCAATAATCGTTTGAGGAGTCAGGGCACTTTAAATCGTAAACCCAGCAAACTCGTCAGAACGAAATATACACATAGTACTCCTCGCATGAAGCTCCATAGTATTGTGTTATGCTACTAACTCAAAATAGGTTTTGTACTTATGAAAATAATCCGTTTATACCCTTTAAGTTTATATATTTACACTTTCTACCCTAAACTTATAAACTACTAACAATTAAGCATATAACTTTCTAACTTTAGCATATATTGTCGATATACTTATATATTTTAAAGAAATAACAGAAATAGTCCTTAGATTATTCTAACTTTTATTATTTACCTTTTATACCCTTAACTATATAATATTTGCAAAACTAGTCCTTTTTAGTTTATAACTTATTTTAATTCTTATCCTAAGGTTTCAATTGTTTGCAAAATAAGTCCTTGCATTTATAAATTCTAGGAAATGTCAAAAACAGTCACTAGACTTTATAGTCAGGAATTTATGATATATACCCCTATGCATGTAAAGTTTTGCAAAACTAGTCCTAAATGCATGTAAACTATATTTTATCCTAGGAACTAAGTTTCTAAGCTTATGTTTAGTTAATCTAAGTTCAAATAAGTCACCTAATTCATATTATAGCATCTAATATAGCAAATTAGCACATAAACTCCTAATAACCTAATTCTAGGGTTTCGAACAGAAAGCATGCAAACAAGAAGGTTTAAGGCTATCCTAGGGTTCCTAAGGCTTATCCTAAGTGTCCTAGGTCTATTCTAAGTATACTAGATTCAAGGTCAAGGCTTACCTAGGTCGGGGAAAGGCTAACAAGGCAATTAGGGTTTCTAGGACTTCTCTCGGCTTCAAACCACAACTCGACTTGGCCAAGGCTTCGCTACTCGGTTGCTATGGCTTCTAAAGGTCTTATACTACAGAAATGTGAAGTAGAGAAGAGAAGGAAAGGTGTGAATAAGAATGGAGGAGAGGGGAGGGGTATTTATAGTCGCGTATGGAGTAGCGAGCAAGAAACAGTTTGCTAGGTGTCGAGGACGGGGGAGGTCAGCTAAGCAAAGCTAGAGTAGGTCGTGGAGGGTCTAGTGGTGATGAGGAGCAGCTACATAGTAGCTAGGGGGCTGAGATAGGCCGATTGTGGTGAAGAGAAGCCGAGGGAGGCGGTTTGGGAAGAAAGGGTGACAAGTAGGTGCATCACCTACTTTCTTGGGTGCTTAGAGGTTCTAGGGTGCTAGCTAAGTATAAGGGAGGTGCTAGGTAGCTTTCTTGGTAGTTTAGAGTAGTATAGTAGCTAGTTTTAGGTTTTTAGGTTTAGTTTTAACCTAGTTTTGTCTAGTGAGAGTTTTAGGTTTAGCCTAGGGTTTTGTGCCTAATTTAGGGTCCTATGAGTGTCTAATGACTAATACTAAGTCAAAGGGGGCTTATACTAAGTGGTGGTAGCTTATGGTAAAGATTTGGGAAAGTTAAACCTAGTTTCCGGGCCTAAAAGGTGGTTGCCTTTTGTAAACTTATACCTAAGCTTTAAACACTTTAGAACATGTATGGATAAGCAATTAGGGTTTTAAAGATAACCGTAAACACAATAGGTGCAATTAGGGTTTTCTAGCAAGTATCGGTGTATTAGAGTGATAGTTTCTTAGTGAAATATGTTTGTAACCTTGACTTGACATACCGGGATTGTTTATATCAAGTAAACATAGTGGTGGTTGGCATAGGTGGGTACTGTGAGCTTGTCTAAGGTTAGTTAGGTCATAAAGACATAATAAAGCCAAAAATTGGCTCAGAAAATCCTAAAGGCATTTCTAACCTAGATTGTGCTTAATGGGGGCCTAAGTTAAGTTAGTAAGGCATTTCTAACCTAAGGTGAAGTTAGTGGGTTGTTACACTACCTCTCACTGGAGGGTATCAATAAGTACTATATTTGAACCTCCCTGAAGGATTAACTTTGGCAAAGTTATCCTTCCCGTCCCCTCATGGTTGGGTCTGCAGCCCCCATGACCCGGACTGTTAACGTATGGATCATGAGCTTAGTGCAATATACCCTCTATCACTAAAACCTTTCCACACATAGGGTTTAAGCTGAACCATGTGGAACTTTTATTCACACACCCTATCTACTTAAACCTATGACTCTCAGTCAACCTTAGTGTTGACTTTTAAGCATGTTATCCAAGGTAACTAAGCTCTTTAGGAACCCTGGCACGGAGAAGAACTGGACATGAGGACGTCCATAATAGTTATCATTCATCAGTTTTCACTTAAAAACATATCTTTGGGACCTCATTTTTGGTTAAAGTATATCTTTTATTGTAAAAACTCTGATGAATAAATGAATGATAAAACCTTTTTCAAAAACGTCTCTTTTCGAGTCGTTTTCTATTATCTTGTCTTTGTTTCCATGAAGTAATACCCCAAACTCTAAATCCGCTGCGATCTATGAAAAATGGGGGTGTTACAAATCATAAATGAAGTATGATGAGTAATTAGGCTAGTACACTTCTCTCTTATTGCTCACAACTTTCATTCCATTTCTGTTTTATTTACTTAGCTTTCATTTCGTTTAAACAATCATTCCATCTTTCAATCTGTTTACAAATAGTGACATTAGACTTCGGTATAATCCAAACCACATAGCTCTTGGGACGACCTCGGTTTTACCAATTACTAGTCTACACGCGACCGGATTCTCTGTCCGTTAGTGCAAATTGGTAGACCTTAGGTAATCGAGACTTTATAAATATTAAGACCTGGTTAGTAAAACCAGCATCAATTTCCATCATTTGCTTCCTAAGTACCTAAAACTTAAATAGAAACGATTTATGGTAATAAATGATTGAATATGTACGAGTTTAGAGGTTAAATGACCCCTCAACAACGCATGTTTTTACACCTCATCACTAGCCTTCACGTCAATTCCATCATAGGGCATACCCCAAAGAGATGATTTTACACCACTAGAAACTGTTTGAAGGTTTCTAGGTTTCTTCAAGAGTAGATCCCGGTCGAGCTCGGAAGGAGGCCTTCGAGCCGATTCGAAGTGTACGTCATAACACATGTAATCAACTGATACTCAATATCTTCGATATCATCAAGTCTTCCTAAGTTTTTGTAGTCTATACAAGGACAAAAAATATCAACATCTCCACTATTCACCTGATTATTCTCAGCAAATTCAAGAAAATCTTGCACGCCTTTCAAATAAGTTAGATCAGAACGTCGGATATCGTACATCCATTTACTACGATTCATCTGAAATTAGAAAATAATAATAATAAAATGCATGTATCATACGAATAATAAGGATAAAGGTGGTTATAGTTGTCTCTAACCTACTTATCGTGTGTCTCACATGCATATACATTTTGTTTATCATATGTACAATTGTAGTAGTTATATTATACAATCAACTGTTCTTATGCCATGCTTAAGCTAATGTTTACGTATTTTCTTTCAAAGAACTAGGCAAGGATCCATTGTAGCTTAGTTGGTTGAGGTCTTTATTCTTGAAAGGTTCCACCACTCATTTTTTACACACTATTTAATCAAATACACAACCATAATTTTACCTAGTATGTTTTGTAAATGACCATATTTAAACTGATTTTCTTTTATTTTTAATAAATTTTATTTAATTTTTTTTTTAATAAATAGCTATGATATGTTAACAACATAATTCTATCTATGCAACAAATTACCAGCATTCTAACTCTAAAATATATACAGTTTATATGGCTTTCCAGTTAACTCATTTATTGATATATAAAGACCCAAGCATAAAAATTTAACTATATATGT
Organism: Artemisia annua; assembly: GCA_014162995.1. Lineage (NCBI taxonomy): Eukaryota > Viridiplantae > Streptophyta > Magnoliopsida > Asterales > Asteraceae > Artemisia > Artemisia annua. The sequence goes on from LBNU01021101.1 coordinate 14,457, forward strand.
AATATATAACCACAAGTAAAAAATTCACACGTAAATAAGCAAGAATATTAGTTTACCTTCTTAGATTCGAAGTTAACTGAACATATGTTTTGAGAGCTTTGGTTTGTTTGAAGCTTTTGCTAAGATCAAAGGGGTTTGATCGGCAAAATGATTAACATGAGCAAGTGTACCGTTGCAAGACTAGACACTCTAAAGATAAAATGCGACAAATTTAGATAACAAGTACGGAGTAACATAAATTTTTGATAACAGGTAACATAAAAATTGTTTTATCAACCGATCCATAAAATATGGAACAAACTCCACTAGATATTGTTTTGGGATAACTCTAAAATGACCAACTTGCTCAATCAAAGGGCTTTTTTGATCTAGGATTTGAAAATTCTCGTTTTGACAAAGGTGGCCCGGTTGCCCAAAACGTGTCGCCCCCATGGGATGCCAAGTGTCCCAAGTTGCCTAAATTTGTCTGAGTTGCCCAAAATTTGTCGTGAGTTGCCCAACAATTTTCCACTTGACGTCTCATGGGGGTGACACCTTTTGGGCAACCGGCCCACCTTGGTCAAAACAAGAATTTTCAAATCCAAAGTCAAAAAAGCCCATTGATTGAGCAACTTTGTCATTTTTGGAATTATCCATATTGTTTTTTTCTCATTCTCAAACAATCGATCCATAAAAATATTTTGGGCCCACTTTTTGTGTTTTTGGAACACTTCAATCATAAACCGTTTTAAAAGATGCGTTTTAAAAAATCCATTTGATTTTGGGGGCCACTTTTTAAATTTTTGGAACGCTTCAACTAGAAATCGTTATTTAAGATTAAATTGTAGTTTTTGCGAAATAAAAGTTGAAAATTTTGCTTGACAAGCCCGATAATGATTAGCTGAATTGATCTTGAGTAAAATAAACGACCCGATGCCAACCCAATTAAACATCTTAAGTCCAGTCGAGTCCCCTACTTCATTTCACTCAGCCTCGTCTGCAATGCTTAAAGGAAAGTGCCCAAGTGGCAAGTTTCAATAGCTATTAATTCGCTCATTAAAACTCCTTAGTTGAACTTAACTTAATTTACCATTCCTAAGGGTTTAACGAAAGGTTTTTTCTCGTTTTATAGCGAGTCAAAATATCATTACATAGGGTTTAATTTCTAAGTTAAACTATTATTTAGTCTGATGTAAGTAAAGTTTTCAGACAAATTGCATAATTTTTTTTAATAAACAATATGAAGATGAGCAAAAGTGCAAACTAGAGTAAATTTGCGCTGAAAAAATTCTAAAGATTTTGCTAGCAAAATAGAACTTGGGGTACACCATTCAAAGGAAAATTATACATTTAGATAGCATAGTATGAGCTTGTAACTTGATGCAATCGTTTTGGTTATTGTCGATGATTTTAGATTTTCCCAGATCAGGGTATAGATAATCAATGGTACCGGATATTCACTTGAAATCGTGTTATCACTTTCCAATAGAAACTATTCGACCTTATGCCTGGGTTACACGAATATATTTATGGGATAAGACCAAGTGATGTTCTTGTTTTAGGCACAAATCAAGAACCAAATCGTATTCGAGTGTTTAGGGTTTTTGTGTTGTATATCCATGCAATTATGTTATGACATCTATTTATAATAGAGATTACTCAAACCCTAACCCATGGAATTATGTATAATTAATGGCCCATTAATTATATCATAATAGTTTCCATAATAGCAGGAATCAGTGGTTAAAACAAGCAGTACAGTAGAACTGTTAGTATAACACTACCAGCAGAAACGTAACACTACCAGCAGAAACACTAGCAGTAGAAAAACTCTGCATAACCACTAATGAGTCAGGGTATTCAGGGACCTAATGGGTGTACACTCCGTACCTCCAAACCCATTACCAGGTGTGAATTGATCCCTCAAGTGCACTAAATTTTCCAACAATCCTCCCCAAATTTAGTTCACTTCCTTTACATGAAAATTAAACACTAAACAAAACATATGCATAAATGAAAATATCTTGAAGATTGAATTCTCATCTTAGTACATTACATGTTCAAATATTTGAGAATCAGGGTGTTCCAAAGAATTGAACCCTTCAACTCATTTGAATACCTGAAGATAAAATACACATACATTTTCAAACACTTAAATACTCCTGACACTATACAAGCCATGTGTCCATATCCAATTCATAAATGTTGTAAAAGCTAAAAGTCCAAAGCTTCCTGAAGCGGCAAAACTTCAACCTTTACATAGGTGGTTCCTCTTTATTCATGCTCCTGCTTAGCACTTTTTCAAAGAAATTAACCATTGAGAAGTAAAGACTTCATCCTCCTTTTCAGCAGGTTCTAAGCACAACCTTGGGATGACAATAAAACATGTGCTCCAGTCCACTAAATGTTCAGCTTTCCACATTGAACTCAACTCCCAAGTTTCCTCAGGAGGGATTTAGGTGTCTTAACATTCAGTGAGTAAGTTGGACTTAAACCCATCCCTTTAGCAGACTTTAAAACCAAGTCTCTAGCTAAACCCTTCGTCAGGTGATCAGCTAAGTTTTGTTGAGATCTAACAAACTCTATAGATGCCACCCCATTCATGATAAGCTCACGAATCATGCTATTCCTGACACCTAAGTGTCTAAACTTCCCATTATACATCTGGCTATACCCTTTGCCAATGTAGCAGCACTATCACACCGGATAGAAATAGGTGCTATAGGTTTAGGCCACAATGGAATCTCAAGAAGCAAGTTTCTCAACCATTCAGCTTCTTTACCAGCAACTGCTAAAGCCACAAATTCATATTCCGTTGTTGAACTGGTGATGCAAGTTTGCTTCTTGGATGCCTAAGAAATTGCACCTCCACCAAGTAGGAATACCCAGCCACTGGTAGATGAATTATCTTCAGTGTTACTGATCCAACTTGCATCAGTGTATCCTTCTAATACTGAAGGATAACCAGTATATGAAAGACTATAATCCATAGTTCTCTTCAAATACTTAAATACCCTCTGAATTGCTTGCCAGTGATGAGCACTAGGATTACTAGTATATCCGCTCAGTTTACCCACTGCAAAAGCAATATCAGGTCTTGTACAAGTCATGGCATACATCAAGCAGCCAATCACCCTAGAATACTCAAGTTGAGATACAGCTTTGCCAGTATTAGGCATTAGCTTCTCACTTGTATCCATAGGAGTACTCACCGGAGTACAATCAAAGTAATTAAATTTCCTCAACACTTTCTCAATGTAATAAGACTGAGAAATAGAAATTTTGTTACTTTCATGTTTAATCTTTATACCAAGGATAACATCAGCCTCCCCCATATCCTTCACGGAGAACTTTGATGACAAAAATACCTTAGTTAGGTCAACCTGATTTTGGTCAGTGCCAAAGATCAGCATGTCATCAACATATAGACAAATGATGACTCCTTTACCAGATTCATCAAATTTGCTATATACATATTTGTCAGCCTGGTTAAATAAATAACTACTAGACAAAACCACTTCATCAAATTTTTGATGCCATTATTTAGGTGCCTGTTTTAGCCAATAAAGAGACTTAATCAGTTTACACACCTTGGTTTCACTGCCAGGCATGATGAAGCCTTGAGGTTGGTTCATGTAAACCTCCTCATCTAAGTCACCATTCAAGAAAGCTGTCTTCACATCCATCTGATGAATAATCAGATTGTGAATTGATGCCAAAGCAATCAGCAATCTTATGGTACTGATACGAGCCACAGGGGCATAAGTATCAAAATAGTCTATTCCTGACTTTTGTTTAAAGCCCTGAATAACTAGTCTAGCCTTGAACTTTTCAACAGTTCCATCTACCTTCATTTTCCTTTTGAAAATCCATTTGCATCCTAGAGGTTTGCAACCAGGTGGTAAATCAGTCAACACCCAAGTGTTGTTGCCCATGATAGAGTCCATCTCATCATTTCACTGGTACAAAAAGTTGTATCGGTCACGCCCAAAATGTGTGACGATATGCATATAGTCACACATGTTTTTTTCGTCGTGTGTCACCAAAGGTCCCGCCACCGTAGGTGGCATATGGTCACATTGTTGAGTTCGTGGCCTTTTCCATCGAAAAAGAGTGACCAAAACCCCGAATATGTGTGAAAAATTAGGCACAAGTTTTGTTGGATTAGTCATTATCAGTGACCGTAAATACCTTATAGTCACGCGAATATTTTTTGAGAGTAACTATTGTTCGTCCTTTGGCCACATAAATAAATAACATATGTGACATTTGAGATGAGTCTTTCTAGTAAATGTGTATTTTGTGTGACTATTTCCTGTCCTTTGGCCACATGAATATACAAAAAATGTGACGTTTGTGATGATTTAGTCACACAATGGGTGTTGCTTTTTTGGAGTTAGTCACATACAATTTAAAACAAAGTGGCCAAAAGTGTTAATAAGTGTGACCATATGCTCTTTAAAGTGAATAAATGTGTATTTTGTGTGACTATTGATCATCCAATGGTCACATGAATTTTATGTTTGTGTGGCCTTTTATAATATTTAGTCACACAAACCATGTTTGTTTTGGGTATTTAGTCACATACAATTAATCAAACAGTTGCCAAAAGCGTTAATAAGTGTGACCATATGTTGTTTAAAGTGAACAAATGTGTATTTTGTGTGACTATTGATCATCCAATGGCCACATGAATTTTATGTTTGTGTGGCCTTTTGTAATATTTAGTCACGCAAACCATGTTTGTTTTGGGTATTTAGTCACATACAATTAATCAAACAGTGGCCAAAAGCGTTAATAAGTGTGACCATATGTTGTTTAAAGTGAAGAAATTTATATTTTGTGTGACTATTGTTGATCCAATGGTCACATGAATTTTATGTTTATGTGGCCTTTGTAATATTTAGTCACACAACGAATTAAGCAAACAGTGACGAAAAGTGTTAATAAGTGTGACTATATGCATCTTTTAGTCACATTCAAAAAATCAATATATATCAAAACAATTCAAATATATATCAAAACAAATTCAAATACAATAAAATTAGAATGTATATAAGTGAACCAAATATAAAATTGGACATCCTTTCATACACCAAGGAGTCGTCGGCTTACAATAGTTTCCTAAGTATCTATAATCTTTTCCATAAGCAACTAGC
>LBNU01021103.1:2643-17356 GCA_014162995.1 Artemisia annua
TAGGGCTCAATGCAATGATCCAAGGAGTATAGGGATATTCCCGGGTCGTTATGTCCCGACGAGGTGTGAATGGTATACAAAACGGATTTGTGATCGGGTGATTATGAACAGGAAAAAGGTTTTGATTGATTGAACTAAGGAAAATAAAAGGAAATAGCTTAAACAAGCTACAATGACAAGAACGTGAAAACAAAATGCTTAAAAACGTTTAAATCCTAAAAACGCGTACGTTTAATTTAAAACTACGTTAACGAACAAAATAAAACGCGAGTTTTAAGAAATAAAAGGCCTACGGATATGAAAATTACTTTTTTACAAACCTAATGATAAAAGAAAATTATTGGAAAAAGAAAAATATTTATTAGACTATTTAAATAATTATTATTAATTAATTACTACTTATATACTAATTAAACTATTTTAAATTATAATAAATAGTAAATGAAAAATAATAATTATGAAAATTTTTATACAAATACTAAGTACTGAAAAGAAGCTAGGAAAAATATAAAAGATATGACAAGCTTATCAAATAAGCTGGAAATCAGCTTATAAGCTAAATAAGCTTGTTAGGACTAATAATACTATATAAATAAATAATGAAAACTAATACACTAATAATACACTAGGGCAGATGGTGCTTGAGTTCAGCTTGAGGTCTGAGCCAAACAACCAGAGTTCGAATCCCACCCCTGTCTACTTTACAAACATTTTTATTTTTTGGATTTTCTTTTACAAAAACATTTAAACAACAAAAATAGACAACTTTTGTGAAGACAATATTTTTAGAACTCACTAATAAGCTCAGTGAGAGCTTAATTACCCAACAGTTAACAAGGAAAAAAGCTAAATTGGACTTTAAGTTGGAATAAGCTCACAATAAGCTCAGAACTGAACACAAAGGACAAAATAGAATGAGGCAAGTTAAGCTAACTTAAAATAAGCTAAAAAGCCAAGAAAAGAACACTGGATAAGTTGATAAGCTCACATAAGAAAATCCAAACCCACCTCAGAACCAGCAGGTCTGCAGGCCACTAGCAAGCCTTAATTAGCTATGCAAATAAGCTCTCAAGGCTAAATCAAGCCTTGAACCAACAAGCCAGTACAACAGGCTTCCCAAAAAATCAATGAACTCAGAAAAAGCTTAAGGTTTGAACAGGGAAAAGGACTTGTGAAATGAGCTTATGAAACTGATGAACAACTAAAACAGTGACATGGGGGGCAACTAAATGGGTGAATTAAGCACTCAAAATAAGCAATTGCAGACAAAACATGAGCACAAACAACAAAACAACCCAAGTTACTATCCAAATCAGCAAGAATTAATAGAAAGGCTCAAATATTTAGCAAGTAATGGACAACTGAAAACTGGGTCAAAATGGAAAAAGGGTAGTGCAGGGCAGTCACAAGGCCAACTGGTCAACTTTGAGCTTATTTTTCAATAAGCAAAAGTATTCAAAATCCCAATTTTCTTTTTGATACAGATAAGCAAGCAACAAAATAATACACAAAAACAAGAATTATCTATTTCCAATCTATTTTAAACCCTACATGTGATCTAGAAATCTGCCCCATTTTACTGACTTTGAAATTTTGACTTTTCATGAATTTGCACAAGTTTGACTTTTACCACTTTTGATTGCTTCCTACTGATTAAGGATGATGTATTAAACTATCTTGAACCTAAATCTAGCAAGCTTAACAAGTTCTTTACCCAAAATAGGGAATTGGCAGTCCAACATCCAACAGTCAAGCTGTTGTGAAGTTTAAAAGCTAATATTGACTTATTGCTTGAAAATTACTAAAGGAACAGTTAGACTGAGCTAGTTTGAGCCTAATAGAGATGTCTACACAATTTATATCTAATAACAACAACAATAACACAGTCAATACAAAATTGCCAAACACCCCTTACTCTAACTGTTATGAAAAGTTTTCAAAAGAAATGTCTAAATTAACACACAAACTGAACTAATAACCTTATATTAAACTAAATTAATCCTACTTGAGCAGATGTGAACATGGAACAACAACAAATTATACTTAGCACACATTATAGAAAAACTTGGTGCAAAATCTTACTAGATGTCCAAGCTTAGAAGGCAACTGAGAATCAATAACCAAAGAACCACCTAAGTGTCTCCCATGAGACTCTAAACCAGTCTCCATAACTAGTGCTGCTACTGCTTCTACCATTTCTTCTTCAACTTTTCTGATTTTCTTTGTATTTTTTTTTCTTTTCTTTTTCTGAGTTTTGTGTTTTCTTTGATCTCAAACAACCTTAACAAGACTCAAGAAACTTTCTGAGATTAACTAAATAACATTTTAAGAAAACAACAAGTAACTTGGAAAATTAAATGAAAATTCGAATTTGCAAGAACTTAAATGAAACTTTAATTAAACTTGAGAATTGAAATTACAAATGTAAATTAGGTTGAAAACAGAAAGATACAAAGGAAAAGGAATTACACTAAATTAAAACAGAACATACAAATTCGACCTAAATTACATATTAAAAACTACTAAATTAGCTAACTCACTACTCTTCTTCTTTTCTTTTTCTTTGACTTATAAGGACCCAAGTAGGGTTCTGAATCTTTTCCACTTTTTCTCAGCCCTTGGATGTCCACAATTGATCTTGGCCGTTCTTCTCTTTTTTTTTGGCGCCAAAAAGGGTACTGCAAATTGGGTTGGTTTGGTGAGTTTGGTGAAAGTATTTATGGTTGGGTGTACTGTGGGGGACAAGAGAGGGTGGTTTGGAGGCTATGGAGGTGAGGTTGAGGGGACAAAGTACCCTGGAATTAAGGTTGGTGATGGTGTTTAGGGGAGGGAAAAGGGTGGTCAACGAAGGGGGTTTGACTGGGGGTTATAAGATTAACGGGGTGTTTATGTTTTATGTGTTTGGGCCGGGTTTTATTGCTGGGCCAAAGGAACAGGTAATGGATTGGGTTTTTATTTGTTTTGGGTTTTTGGGTGAAAAGTGTTTTGTTTAGTTTGTAGTAAAAATACCACAAGGACCACAAATGTAATTTACTGAAAATTGAAGGTCCTGATTTGCCATTGTTCCAAAGTTAGTCCAAGGGTGAAATATGTCAACCTTCAATAATCCAAGGACCTCAAATGATAAATTTCCCATTTAAAACACCCAGGGGCCATTTCTGCCATTTTTCAAAGTTGAGGGGTCGTTTTTGCCAATTTATGAAAATTTTACTCCAAGGATCAATATTGAACATTTTTGAATTTCCGAGGACTTAAGTTGACTTTTCTTTGAAATAATTTGACCAGGGACTAATTTTGACAAGTTTGAAAGTTGGGGGACTGAAACTGCCAATTTTGCAAACTTTGTACGTTTTTCATCTGTTTTTACTCATTTTGCATCTAAAACATATAAAACACAATTTTGAAATATTTTCAGTATTTTGATGCATTTCTGAGTGTTTTTGTATGTTTTGCAGTTCAGATTTTACCAAAAATGATGAGTGTTTGAGCACTCATCACCGGTCATCATAACCCGATAACCTTTGATCACCTTGACTCTACCCATCTGCATCTTCACAGTATAACCCTTTTTTTCAAGAGTACCCAATGAAATCAAGCGTTTTCTTAACCCTGGAACATATCTGGCATCTTCCAGTATAAAGCTTGAACCATCATGCAACTGCATCTTTACTTTTCTTGTTCCTTTGATAGTGCATGTCCTGTTATCACCTAACTGAACCGAACCACCATCAAAATCCTTGAAGTCATACAAGAAATCCCTTCTAGGTGTCATATGATAAGACCCACCTGAATCCATTACCAATTCAGTCTTCTCATCATTCCTGACTACCATCAAGGCTTCTCCAAAGTAGGCGTCACCCTCGTCATCAGAAGAATCGGAATCCTGATCATGCTTACCCTTCCTGGCGAACCCACTTGACTTCTTCTTTGGACAGTCTCTCTTCAGATGACCCTCTGAATGACATATGAAGCACCTGAGTTTACTAGTTCCACCCCTTGACTTAAACCGCGAACTTCCACCAGAATGAGCTTTCCTTGAATGATCTGACCCTCCCCTTACATATAACCCGTCACCAGTTTCTTCCTTTGTGTCTTCAGTTCTTTTCTTCAACTCTCTTGAATTCAGAGTCGCCAGAACATCCTCCATTGTCAAGGATTCCCTCCCATACAACAATGTCTCCACAAAGTTTTCGTAAGACGATGGTAACGACGTAAGTAACATAAGTGCCTGATCTTCATCCTCAATCTAGATATCAATATTCGCCAAGTCAAGTATCAACTTATTAAACTCATCTATATGATCACCCAGTTTCGTATTTGGACTCATATAGAACGTGTACAGCTTCTTCTTCAGATACAGTCTATTTGCTAAGGACTTAGTCATATACAGACTAGTCAACTTTGACCAAATTCCTGCAGCAGATGTTTCCTTGGTAACTTCCCGTAAAACCCGGTCTCCCAAGCATAGAATCAAGGTACTGTATGCCTTCTTCATCAAAGTAGCCTTTTCACCTGCTTCCATGTCCGCGGGTAACTTCTCTAATGCAGCATCACATCCGAGCTGTACCATTAAAGCACACATCTTTATTTGCCATAACCCGAAGTCATTCTTCCCATCGAATTTTTCGATGTCAAACCTAGTTATAGAACTAGCAATTCTTCTTTTACCTTGCTAAAAACCTTGTCAAGTTGTTTATTAACCAACGTTACTGACAAGCCTCACAAGCCGTGTGCAATATTCCCTTTGTTGCTATAAACCCTTCTTGCAAATCGAATTAATTAGAATAAACCTAAACCCTCGATTTCGAACAAGCAAACGTGATGGTAAACTTGAAACCCAAGCTAACCACGATCGAAACTTGAACCACAAGAAACCCGCAACAAAAAACCTTCACTTTGATTAATTTTTAAAAACAAAAAAAAAAATTAATTACGTGAAGTTTATTTGATGAAACTAAAACCAATACTTTGACTTTCTTTTAAAAAAAATACTTTAAAAGAAACAAAGTACCCTTTAGCCTTGTCGACTTTGTACTATTCTTTTAAGTGAGTTTGAAGACCCCACAATCCTCACTTATTCAATCGTTAACCTGCTACTTTTCGAGAAAACGATTCGAAACCCAAAATCTTTTTCTTTGCTCGAACCTTAAAACCAACTCGAAACCTCGATCTAGCACTCGAACTTCGACCACAATAACCTGGCTCTTGATACCACTTGTTAGAAAATACCTCAACAACAACCCGAAGTTCGATCGCGGAATGCTAGATCGGGAGTTGTATCAAGCACAAGTAGCAAACACGAGAGACTACAAAGAACAGACAAGAATATTGCACACGATATACCTTCATACCAAACCTTTATTAAAAACCTAATAAAGCTATTACAACGAGGAAGAAGAATGAATAACTAGCATCCCCCCATCTCTATTTATAGAGATGAGGAGGTGGAAACCTTAGCTTGCACTCCAAGCTACCTAATCCTAGTTTATGTCTAACACCTAATCTAATTAGAAAAGTACACTTAAGTCTCTAATATATGTTTAAGTTACTACTAATATTTAACACTTTCTGCAAAGCTAGAAAAGTGTGCATGCTGATAAAATCGGGGCTGCCAATAAAAGAATGCATTGATTTGGAGACTGCTCGAAACGGAGGAGGGATTTAACTGGTAGATTTGTGAAAATTTTAATAATCAACTCTTCGCATATATAATCTGACATTATGCATTTACGTACCCTGCGTTTAAAGAAAAGATACATTAAACGAATACTAATAGTACAAAAGAGGTTGAACAAAAAATAACTTGTTTCAGTTTTGTTTGTCATGTGTTGGTTCCCTATAAGTCTAAACTTGTTCAATCAAAGTAAAGTTACAGAAAAGAAAAGTATTGGGAAATCGTATCTCGTAAATAAACTTTTGATAAGCAGGCTTGAAAGCGCACATATATAAACGACCAACCGTAAATAACTCACCGGTAAGTAGAACAACGTAGGAATTAGCAATGGAATTGAGATAATAGTCGCAAGGGTTTTTTTTAGACACTTGATGACTTTATACAGATTCGGGCTCCGTGAGCCTAGCCCTATATGTACATTCTGATGTAGATTAGTAATTTGTGAAATCTAGTCTTAAATTTATAAACAAGAAATACCATAAATTAGACTAAACACAATTGAGCAATGTACCCGGTCACATGTTCCTGTCGTCCAAAACTACACAAAAGAGTTATAATGTAAGATGGAGTTGCACCTCCTTCCCTACTCCTTTCTGCCATTCGTACACCCACAAAACCCTTCTTCATTTACTACTTGCTACTTATTCCGTACCAAAATAATTGTCATCTGATAAAAAAACATACACTTGAAAAAAAACGTAATTATTAATGTTTTCTCTCTCGCTCTCTTACTTTTTGTAGAATGAGTTTTACCTTAACTAATTAATTAATGTATTTTTTAAAGTTCGTAATATTAATTTCAACTAAGGGTAATACGGTAAACTCGATCAAACTTCCCTATCGATTTTTAGTAGTGAATTGGGACATTCGAAAAAGAAAATGTGATTTTTTTTTAATTATTATTATTATTATTATTATTATTATTATTATTATTATTATTATTATTATTATTATTGAAAACAAAATCGGGACTATTAAAATTGGGAAGGAACAAGTATTATTCTTTAGGGGTAAATTACAATTTTGTCCCTTTGGTTTTCAAAATTTGCACTCCTAGCTGTTCTCAACTTTAATTACAAAAAATGTCATTTTTTTTAAACATTTTGTTACACCACTCATCCCTTTTGCATTGATCGTTGGTCAAATGCCAGTGAAATGGCAAAAGTACCCTCGCCTTATTCCCCAATTTTGATTCTCTATTGAATTTTCATTAATTAAAAAAAAAAAAAAAAAAAAAAAAAAAAAAAAAAAAAAAAAAAAAAAAAAAAAAAAAAAAAAAAGACTCAAGTAGTATCAAAACCACAAACACCAAGAACATCAAAACCGGCCACCTAGAATCACTACTAGAAAAAATGTCATTAGCAACAATTATTTTAACAACCATAGATAAATCGTTGCTAAATTGTGCATCTAGCATCCAATTTTAGCAACAAAATTGTTAACAAAGTTGCTATTTTTTTAGCAACAAAAAAGTTAATTGGTATTTTTACAAATGAGCATAAATATTTGTTGCTAATTTAGCAACGATTAAGTAAATTTCGTTGCAATCTAAAATTAGCACCGGTCGAATTAACAACTAACACAAATTGATGCTAATTCGACCGGTGCTAATTTGAGAATGCAACGAAATTGCTTTAGTCCTTACTAAATTAGCAACAAATATTTATTGTCATTTGTAGAAACTAGTTATAATACCCGTGCACGCACGGGGTTTTGACATAAAATTTTTATCATGTATTTAATATCAAATATATTGTCTTAAAATGTTTTGAACTTTACATCTATTAATTTAGTATAAGTCAAATTTATTTTGCAATAACAATGCCTATTAAAAATAGTCGGAACACCCCTGTATTCGGCTATTATTAGAGTTCCAAGCACCCGTAAAATTTGCAATTGAAATAGTCTCAAACACCTTTGAATTCAGCTATCAAGGCAGTTTCAAGCACCCATCAATTCAGCTATTAAAAACAGTCCCAAACACCTTGAATAACTATTAAGACAACCATTAAAACAATCATAATCAGCACTAAATCTAACTATTAAGACGGTCTCAAAACCCTTTAAAAACTTAGTATAATTAGTAGAAAATAACAGTCTTAAACTCCAATAACTTAAGCAAGTCCTACTTTAGTAAACCGGCTCATTCTTTTCGCAGCAGATTTTCAAGTGAATAAGACATATTAGTTACATCTCTTTCTAGATCATCATTATTCTATATTACAACAAATTCAAAAGCAATTAACTCATCAAGTACTTGTGAGATTTGTTTTTTTGTTGCAACTTAGGAATAAGGTTAATGCAACACATATAAGTGCCTAAGACAAAGGTATTTATATAACGTTAACTTGGGATTATGTGAGTTAGCCGTTTAAGTATACGAAAATTCAAGAGACAACTTGATTTTAAAATTCAATAAACACATATACCATATAAACAAATTATTATATCAAATATATGTTCTAAGTAACCTTTAAAGTAAATCCATAGTTGATGCATCAGGTATAGTTTCGGGGGTTTTTATGGTTCCTACTTTTGCATACTTGGTAATGAACTTGTATTCCCAGTCTGTTAATGTGTCAAGTTCGAATAAACAACGCATAAGGACCAACTGGTATATAAAACATCCTGAAAGAAACATCAATCAGCTAATACTCAAAATATTGGCACAAAACGCACACTTTTTTTCCTTCATTTCTTTAGGACTTAACAACGCGCACAATACACTTTCCGCTAAAGTAATAAAAAATAGAATGTGCAGCCTAATAGAGCATATCACTTGTCAAAATGAGTAAATTAGCTTTGTATAACGTTTATAACTGACAGACAGGCTGAGGTTGATGTTGATGTTATTGTTTAACTTTAACTATTGATATCATGTTTTACAAAATGTGCGAATTTAGTAGCACATAATGAGCGTTAATGAAGTTAAAATATGCTCCGTAAAGTATTTAAAATGTTTTTATGGATATTCATATATAAATTTTAAATACCAATTTCATGAGTCATTGTTATAAGTAGAATCGTGTATATTTATTTTCATATCACAGTAACTCGTGCTTACCATTTGATATTTATATTCCCGTTACTAATAATTTAGTCGTATTTAATATTCAAACCCGTGTACGCATAAATTAAACTTTTAAATAGAATAACATGAGACCTTATTTAAAAAAAATATTCTAATGGAACAAAGTCTAAAAACTAATACTAATACTCATGTAATTTTAAACAACGTTAATATTATAAAGTATAAGGGGTATAAAGTGTAAGGGGTTATTTGTGTTTTTTCTAAAGTTATTCAAAAAACATGGAAACTTGTAATTTTACACTTAGCTCCATATAATTTATTTAAAATTCAACCACTAAAGTTTTATTAATTACTTCCTCTTTTTTTAAGTTTTTGTTTTCATAAATTTGACACCTATATTTTTATGTATTTTTTTTCTTAACCAAATTTCTCCACCAAATTTATTAAGTTTGACCAAAATCAATTTAATTTTGACTTTCTATTGACCAATCACATCGCTCGATTTTGCTTACGTGGCAAAATCGAGCTCTCCTATTGGTCCAATTTTTTTTACATTGAGAAGGGATTTGCAAAAAAAACTCCAAAATGATGTAATTCTTTTATTATATAAAAATAGCAACTAATTTTTTTGTTGCTAAAAAAATTGCAACTTTGTTAACAATTTCGTTGCTAAAATTAGATGCTAAATGCACAATTTAGCAATGATTTCTCTATTTTTGTTAAAATAATTGTTGCTAATGCCATTTTGTCTAGTAGTGAACAGAACCTGCAATAACAATCATGCCTTCTAACATGGCCCAAGTCGTTTGTCCTTAACCTTTTTCTATGCCTATTCTGAGTAACTAAATATCCAGGAAATTCATATATTGTTCATATAAATCATTGTATGGAGATTAGGAGCTTTGGGTGATGTTGTTGCTATGTGCCTATGTATAACTAATATTTTTTTCTCCAAAACCGTCACTAGATTACATAAACATTGAGACATATGTAGCTTCAAGATTTTTTATCATACAGTACAAATATTTCGAATATGACAATATATGGCCTCTATTAATCCAGTATCGAAACCAAAACATAATTCCCACGTGAAACCAAGGACATCCAAAGTAACTTTTTAGAAAGAAAAATAAACCCAAAAATTAAAGATATATGTAAGGACGCCACGAATTATGGTAAAACAATATCGACTCAGTGCTCACCACCTGAACGTCCACCATTAAAAGATTGACCAGGAGACAACCAACTAGGTTACGTGAGGTAAACAGATTTGGATAAGACATAAAAGCATCATCCATGCATTGATGTCAACCTTTGTGGCTGGTGAGAAGTCAAGGACTGTGGAGAACTTGAAGAACTACGAGAGGTAAACAGATTTGGATAAGACATAAAACCATCATCCACTGATCGATGGCAACCTTTGTGGCTGGTGAGAAGTCAAGGACTGTGGAGAACTTGAAGAACTGAAAACGGAGTCGTGATGGTCAAGAGTCAGCTTTTCAGGTGTATTTGGTTCATAAGTATCTCCAGAAAATGGGTTATCGTTGGATTCATATTCATTCTGCTTCTTGACGAGTTCATTGATACAAACATGGGCAAGGCTTGCAGCTGCCCGCGCTGCTGCTGCTGCTGCGCGTTCAGCAATTTATGCAGCTGCTTGGGCGAAAGAGGTGCGTATTTTGGAGGCGGCAGGTTTAAGGCGGATGGTGGAGGTGTTGGCATAGGCACACTAGATGACATTCTTCTCGCTGCAGCATTCTTTTGGTTCGTGAAGGTGTGATTAGTGTGTATGTGTGTGTTTTTATTTTGTAGAAGGTGAGGAATGAGAGGTTGGAAGTATGATTGTGTGTGTGTTGGTTTTCTTTGAATGTGATTTAAGATAAACAAAAAGAACAAAAAGTGAAACCATCAATTAATCCATATTAATCTACATTTTCATTAGCGTACGTACTTGGAATATACAGAATTAAATCAAAGATATTAGCAATCACAAAAGAAAAAAGATTTACTGAAATTGAAAAAGAGTGTATTCTTTAACAACTGCAGCAAAGTGAGCCACTACACATATCTGGGCCAAACTTTGTGACTCGGGCATGAATAGGGACTATCTTGAAGAAAAAATGGATGTGTTCCCTTGTAAGCAGTTCCTGTGTTTAACAATTCAAGGCTTGATATCTCCAACTGAGAAACACCGTCCTTGAGATTTAAGGGTCCTTTTGAATTCCGATTGCGAAGAACCTGCCTCAAGATTATAAATTCTATAACCTTGAGGGGTTTGGAGGAGCAAGAACTCACCATTATTGGTGTTAAGTCCCCAAAATAAATTTATGACCATATATACTTATTGTCAAATTCGACCAAGAAGCAGTGCTATCTCTTCTTTTCCAAATCTCACATTCCCACTTCTTATCTGATACATCATTGCTAGAGAACCGTTGATAGTTGTTAGTTGAAATGTAATGTCCTTATGAATATAATCCCTATAAAAAGTTTTAGGCAATGCTATCAAACCAAATTTGTTAGTGCCCAAATCAAATGTCATTATGTCGACTACTAAACGCTTGTCACCTTGTTCGTTTGAACCATGTACTAACACCCAATGCAATGTTCCATTCACGCAACACGCTTGTGACGCCACATTCTTGAACGGAGTGGCAGGGGAATCAATCTTACACCAAATGCCTGTCTTCATGGTGTAAATAAACGAACATTTTTCTTTCTCAACAAATGAGTAGGAAATCCTCAAAATCTTGTAATCGTAGGTGACTAGGTCAAAACCAAACCCCATCATGACATAAAAGCATTTGCATCTCGAAGAAGGAAGATCACGAATTGTTAGTTCATGCCTAATTAATGGGTTCCATAACCTAATTGTATGATTCGTTTCATCGAATGAACAAAAAACTCCATTACATGAACCAACAATCTTTTCTATATGACTCTTAGGAAACTTGACTGTTACAACATCAATATCTCCGCCTTTGGGACACAATGGCAGTCGGTCCGAATGTATTGTATAGTGGTCTTCAAGTTTAATGTCGTTAACAATGATCAGTGCCTTTTCTTTCTGCAAAGCTAGAAAAGTGTGCATGCTGATAAAATCGGTGCTGCCAATAAAAGAATGCATTGATTTGGAGACTACTCGAAAACGGAGGAGGGATTTAACCGGTAGATTTGTGAAAATTTTAATAATCAACTCTTCGCATATATAATCTGACATTATGCATGTACGTACCCTGCGTTTAACGAAAAGATAAATTAAACGAATACTAATAGTACAAAAGAGGTTGAACAAAAAATAACTTGTTTCAGTTTTGTTTGTCATGTGTTGGTTCCCTATAAGTCTAACCTTGTTCAATCAAAGTAAAGTTACAGAAAAGTATTGGGAAATCGCATCTCGTAAATAAACTTTTGATAAGCAGGCTTGAAAGCGCACATATACAAACGACCAACCATAAATAACTCATCGGTAAGTAGTGTTATAATTTAATAATCTTGTCTATCTTATATTATTATTAATATCAAAGAAACACATACGCGGAAGCAAGGATCTTGTATAACACATAATAGTTAACCAAAACATAAAGAAAAACGTGTGACAACTGGTAAATTTGAAAACCGGATTTGAAAGTCGTTTTATTATTTAAAATGAATCGTTAATTTTATTGAAACGGTTTTCAGAAATTATGGGAATTGGTGATTGATTTTGTGGGATGTAATCCGTATCGTTGATTATTTATGTGGAATATTATGTGTTGGGTTGTGATAATTAGGCACTACTTCGACTCTGGCACTAGGAACCTAATAATACGTAATATATAAAGTTTTGTTACGTGAAATAAATAGAAGCGTATTTATAGTCACGTTTTATGGAAAATCTATTTGAAAATGATGGCGTGCATATAAAAGCGTGTTGAGGATCTTGATAACCAATATGGGCTCGGGAAGTGTGAGTCGGGATTTAATGAGGAACGGTTACGTTTTATTTTTATAAACATATTTATTATCAATTTAATGGAAAAATGTGTTTAATGTGATCGGTGGTGATTAAAAATTTCATTGGCGACGTTTGTTACTATTTTTCGTGATTTAAAAGTATGCGTTTTCGGGGAGTTTGATAATCATTGCACCGCTAGACCTTGTTTTAGCACCTTGTTTGTAAATATGTAAAAGTGAGGGACCATTTGGTAAATTTCAGGTATTTAACCCTAACCCTAACCAATCCCTCACATATTCTCATCATTTTCTTCATTTCTATACACCTCCCTCCTCTCTCTTTGTTGCTGCCGCCGGCCACCTTGCTACCACCATCACCGCCGGCCACCAACACTCACCACCACCTCCAAATTAATCTCCATCTCATTCTCTTCCATTTGGTATAACTCACGCGCCTTCAATCCAACAAAAACGCCACGAACCCACAACATTCGAGCATCAATCCACCATCATTTCTTGTTGTTTCATTAGATCCGTGAGCTTTGAGGTTCAAAAAGGTGAGAAAATGCGTTTATACGCATGTTTGACTCGGTCACGAGTCAACTCGTGACTCAACCCACACGAATATATATGTTTTGGGTTAAAAACTAAATGGGTTTTGTATTTTGATTTAATAAAAACGTTTTTGTTGATATAACTTGTTGGTATCCGTGTCTTGTTTTATGTGTGTCGAGTCGTACAACCGTGAGCTCAAACTCACGGTATTGGTGATGTTCTTGATGTTATTGTTTCATTTTGTTCGTGTTTTGGGAATCGATTTTATCTTGGAGTTGTTTGGTTTGAGCGAGCCGCTAGGATTGGAAGTGGGAAAGACCCACGAGGTCAGCTTGGTTTGTTGTGGTAACAAGGGCAAGCTGAGACCATTAGGGTCCCGGCGATGGGATGTCGTAGTCGTGAACTTTGGCGAGCGTTATGGTTCTTGATTTCGGTTTGTTGTTATTGTTATTAGGTTGGTGTTGAGAAAGTTAGGTCGAGACCCTTATGGTCTCGGCAAGAGATTGTTAAAGTTGTGATTACGGATTTTGGGTATTGTGGACTTATTACGTGAGATGGGATTTAATTAGTATAGCTTGTGAACTTTGTGCCGCGTCGGTGTCACTTTGACTTTCTAGTCTTAGTTGACTCCGACAAGTGCCATAACATGGATGTATATATTTTGATTATTGGACTTGGATGGATGTATAAGCCGAGAAGTCATGACTCAGACTTGTGACTCGAAACGGATAGTAACTCAAATTATAAAAATGACTTGAAATATATATATATATAAATTTGTGATGACTTGAACGGTAAAAATAATAATATGTTTTCATAAAGAGAAAATAAATAACAAGTTATATTTACTTGTTGATCTTCAATGTAAATAAACGACGAGTTAAAAAAGGGGAAATTTACAATGAATGAGTTACTAAATGTTTTGAGGGCACGCAAAAACTAGAAGTGCCATAAACGTTAATTATTGTGCTATTTATTTGCTAGTAACGGATATTTAATATTAATATATCTAACTTACATGGATAACGAACTTATTTGATTTACGAATCTAATAAGAGCTCGTTAGGTATGTTGGAAGGATCTACTAATGGATAACATATCCTACGACGCCTTAGGTCGTGGTATAGTTTTGGAATAATAAGTGAAACAAATACATTGTTAAGCTTATCAAGTTGACAAATTTAATAAGCTTCGATAATCTATTTAGATGACTTATTAGACTATAGAACTTGTCACGTAGATTGTTGTGGTTTTACTTTGTTGAATTCTTTGGAAGCGTGAGTTCACTCGAGTCTTGTTGAGTCGACACTACACATACACACAAGGATACCAAACACTAAAACGAATATGAGAAAGAGATTTTTGGAAATGAAAAATGGAATACGTTCGGGATTGGGAATTATTTATTTGAGAATTATGCTGAGACGTATTGATATTATTAGGTAGTGCCGAGTCAGTAGTCGCCGTTGCAAGATAGTTGATATTTTCATTGCTTCTGTTGATTCTTTTGCAAATTG
>LBNU01021105.1:15534-43050 GCA_014162995.1 Artemisia annua
ATACATAAACCTATGTTCACCCTTGTGTCGCTCTTTGAATCAAAGGGCAACCGTCATATCCATACACTCATAAACATGTTTATCTATGTCATCAAAAGTCAAGTGAATTTCATTATGAAATGCGTCGTTTCCACTTTCTAACAAGTGAAGAACACAAAGAAGATATCCAAGCTTCAAGTGCTGTCGAGTCATCACCACCTCATCCAAGTGAATTTCATTACGAAATGCGTATTTTCCACTTTCTAGCAAGTGAAGAACACAAAGAAGATTTCCAAGCTTCAAGTGTTGTCGAGTCATCACCACCTCATTTCACATATCCACCTTCGGCCGTCAACCAACAAAACACCTAAAAATCCCATGATTCCCAATCATCCACCTTTATCAAACGATATATTAATCTAAACCATACTTGTAAACCCTTTTCAATCACCTTCTCTTTCCATCCATGCTCATCCATCTTCATTTTTCTACGTTAAAAAAAATAAAAAAAGAAAGAAAAAAAATGTACCATCTTCATCATCATCTTCTTTTAATTCTTTTTGAGTATGTATTTTGGCATATTTCGCCAAAATATGTTGGTCAAATTTTTTTTGGTCGTAATTATTGCCATGTCTTAAGCATTGGTCATGATATTTTGGATTTAGGTTGTTGCTTTCAAAACAATAATTGCATGTGTCATATTTTTAGTCCATATACTTTAGACATCCATATCTTGTTCCCCAATAAGTGTCATACATATATCTATCATCATCATTATGGATATGTGCATCTTTTTCAACTAACTTTGCTTTGTAGCACTCTTCCGTTACTTGATTTCGTGGTGCCTCAAATAAGGGGGAGCATACACCAAGGGGGAGCATTGGCGATGTGTATTACATCCCTATCTTTATATGTTTTTGTTACAAGAAACTAACCCTTGATGCAGTTTAAAAGTTTGCAATTTATTTGATCCATGGATCCGCTAGATTCATGTTTTAATGGTTGATAGGATCAAGGCTTCACTTACGATGATGCAAGCTCGCCTTATACATTCTATCTCAGGGATTGAAGTGTAGTAGAAGTCTCGTATAGGAGTCCACCTTTTTGCTTCGACAAAAGGGGGAGAAGAAGTATAAACAAGTAACTTATACATTTTATTATGAGCTATTGTTTACATAGTTTGTCATCATCAAAAAGGGGGAGATTGTTGGCATAAATATTACGATATTTAATTTAAACACCCTCTTCATGTTTTGATGATGACAAAGATGTAAGTTACAACACATAACGTAAAGTGCTTAAGTTACTTGTGATCACAAATCATCTATGCATTCATACGTCAACATCTCTTGACATCTCAACGTCTCGAGTATGCTTCAACAATCACTTTAGGTATGTATAAACAAATGTCTAATACATTTTATGATTAAAGGGATTTTTATTTATACATTACAAATTTTATAAAATGTTATAAACATTTTATATAAAAATGTATTTTAGAAAAACACTTTTGGTAATTAAAGGAAAATGTTTAATTCAAAATAAATATATGAATTCAAATTTTTAACCAAAAACAGTTAAAATTTCACTAGATAAACTTTCCCCAGAAAAAGACAAGTTTTCTGACCGTTTCGACAGGGCGGCCCCCTCAATTGTATGGGCGGCCCCCTTAATTTTAATGGGGCCGGCACCTATTTAAGGGGGCCGGCACGCTCCTGTTGTCAGAAATGATTCCCTATAAATACTGGTTCATTTCTGCTATTTTTCCCAACCTTTTGCACTAAAATTTTCAGTCCCAATCCTTTCTAAACATCCTTCTAAATCCTTTGATCATAAGATTATAAGCTTTTGTTTCAAGTGATTCAATCCTTCACCACTCAAAGTGCAAGAGAAGAATACTTCTTATCATCAAGTCAAAGAAGTATTAGAGTCTAGTTAGTATTGATGTGAAGTTGTAGAAATAAGTTATGTAAGTACATGTAATAAGTAGATCAAGATGATCTTACTTAGTAGTGAGTCAATAGGTGAGTAAGAAGAGGTGGGAAGAAGTTGTAACGTGAAGAAGTCATGTAGGTGTGAAGAAGTCATGTAGTCATGAAGAAGTAGTGGCGTGAAGTAGTCGAGTAGTTGTGAAGAAGTCGTGTGTAGAAGTTGTGTAGTGATCGAAGTCGTGTCGTGAGTTTGGTCCTAGCGAGCATTAGGACTCGACATTTTGCTTGGTGTCGTTAAACGGTGTAAGCAAAGGTGTGTACGGTTTTCTCCGCCAAAAGGGAGCTTGTTGAGTAGTGTTGTGAACTCTCGAGTAGGTGACTCGGGGAGTGGAGTAGGGCAAGGAAGGTGTCCTTGTAGCCGAACCACTATAAATCATCGTGTCCGGTTTGCATCTTCTTTCTCTTATCTCTTTACATTTATTCTTGCATTTATCGCTTTATATCTATGCTTGCAAATATGTGTTGGTTGTTGCTTATATTGTCATGATGATTGATTGTGTTATAGTTACAAGTTAATATTAGGATGGTATGTATAATTATATGATATGATCTAATAGATTATTATTCACACTTCTCATATTGAGTCTAACTTAATAGATGATTTGATACAAAACATTTTAAGATTTTAAAAAGGAAAACTTTAATCAAAGATTTTGAAACAAATATTTTATAAAACGAAAAAGAGGGAAAACTATTCAACCCCCCTTCTAGTTTCCACAAAATTCTTTATTTCATTAAAATAATAATTGTACATTACATCCTTTATCCAAATACTAATCACAGATGGGCATGAAACTATCAGCTAAATGAAGTCCTATGCCTTCAGCAAGCTTGTAAAGCTTAGCGCTAGGTAGAGGCTTAGTTAATGGATTTGCTAAGTTATCATCTGTGTGAACTTTGAGTAACTCGATTTCACCTATCTCGACTTGTTCTCGAACATAGTGATATTTAATCAGGAAATGTCTGGTGCCTTTCATAATTCCAGGTTCATTGGCAAATGTAATTGCAGCTGAGTTGTCGCAATAGAATTTTATAGGTCTTTGAATCGATGGCATAACTCCAAGCCCCGAGACAAACTTCCTAATCCAAATGGCTTCCATTGCAGCTTCTGAAGTAGCTATGTACTCACTTTCTGTTGCAGACATTGCTAATGTACTCTGCTTCTTGCTCCTCCAATCCACAGCTCCTCCGTTAATGACAAAGACGTAACCCGTCTGAGACTTCGTATCATCTTTATCACCTTTCCAGGATGCATCGCAGTTACCTGTAACATCAAGTTCTGCATTTGGATTTCCCCCATACACTAAGAACATATCTTTAGTAGCCTTAAGGTACTTAAAAATATTCTTAACAGCAGTCCAGTGAAGTTCACTTGGATTCTGTTGATATCGACTAGTTAAGTTCTGAGCAAATGCCACATCTGGTGTAAGATACTAATAAAGCTCGAAACACGTATTGATCATTGTGGTATGGCTCGTTACATGTGAGAAAGAAAGAAAGATATGTAGAGAGAGAAAGTTAGAGAGAGAAAGAGGTGAAGCCTTGAGAGAAAACCAAAAAAAAGAAAATAGATTATGAGAAGGCTTACCCTCTCCAAGGATGGAGAGGGTATTTATATGTACATGGGTTTTTGCCACTTGGGCGTGCCACTTGGGCTGCGGATCAGGTATACAGTGGGTAAAGACCCGTCCTTCTTCCGCGAACTAATCTACTACTAATCTACGTTTTACTAACTAATATAACTACTACGAGCTAAACAATGCTTAATCATATCTGGGGGTGACCGAATCTTTCTCATACAAAAACGTATTCCTAACAATCTCTCCCTAAGGGAGGTCACCCCTGAAAATCATTCTTGAATTCTTGCATTGAGATCTTTGTAGATGCTTTTGTAGCTCGTAGTTGTTGATTCTTCATTGATGTACGAATCAAGATGACTTCCTTGATGTATATGATGATCTTTGACTTTGCTCTTCGTTCTTCATCCAAATAATTAGCTTCAAGTCATCTTTGAGTGTATGTGTCTCTTTGTGATGTTGTGATTGTCTTAGTGATGTCATGCTTACACTTTTCTGGATCATGATCTTTCTGCATCAGAGTTGTGGAAGCATAGTTGAATCCCATTTCTTGATCATGATATTTTAGATTTGTTTGTTAAAGTGTAAGCATGAAATGATGAATCTGCATCTTTTCAGCAATCGGCATCAATCGTCAACTTCTTTTTCTTTGGTGTGATTACGCCTTTCCAACATGCTCATACATCTTTGTTGAGTAGATCTTCCCGGTTGAACAGTTCTGACGTGTTAGCATCGTATTTTTATATTATGAAGTGTCGGTCATTATATTCTTGAATCATGTAATAGGTTGCGTTAGAAAGTATTTTAAGAAGTTATATGTTCAATATTCAATAACTAGAAAGTCGAAGGGCCAAATATGTATAAGATAGAAAGCCCTAGACTTCACACCTATATATACTATTGTATAACCTCACTTGAGGTTTGGTTGATCATTTGGTAATACACATAGTTCTTTATTTCACACACTTGATCCTCCCACTCTCTCTCTCTCTACATCTCTCTTTCTCTATCTAGATTTAGGTGAAGAAGGTCGTGATTTAGGTTGTATACGGGTTCCTACAAGTGGTATCAATCGATGCCCAGAGTTCATACTCTTCTTTCTTAAGGTAAGGGAATTTTGCATTGCTGTTTGAGAGAGTGAGGTGATGTAGGGATGTTGTGTTTTGATTGTGTGTTGTATCTGACTCAGCATCAGATCCAGACATTATGTAAAGTTGTGTTGTTGAGGAGTGGTTTAAAGAATTGATTTTCTTAGTACCAAAGAGATTCTCCCGAGGCTCTGATACCACTTGTTGAATCTATGTATCCTTGATAGATCTTGTAGCTCTCGTTGATCGTTAGCAGTGTCTATGTAATCACAAACACTCTAATAGAGAATCTCCAAAGCTTGTACTCTAATGTGGAAAACAAATACAAGCATAAACAATTAATACTAAGAACACTTAATCCTCTATGGATTATATATTGAAAACTTATAAACTTGTTCGTTACATCAAACATAAACTTGTGTTCCTTTTATAGAGAAGGAACTCTAACCTAAACCGTTTCTCAAGAAACGTATAATCTATAAACTTTAAATGATATGCATTATCTTTTCCTAATATAACTCATGCATATCCTAACTACATTACATAATACGCGGTTTTATTAAGTCCGCAGAAACTAAACATGCTGAACTATATCTTCAGCAGTAAAACATCATCAGCAGAATCTGATCTTCAGCAGATTCCCTTCAGCAGCAACCATCAGAGGAATTCACACTCAGCAGAATTCCCAACAGAGATGGTTTCTGGTTTTCTTGCTCTTGTGTTTGATCAAAAGATCAAATCCCTTACTCGCTACTGGCCAATTTATTAACCAGGTTTTCTTGCTATTTGAACCTAAAAAAAGGCTCTAATCTTGCTATTTGAATCTTAAGGCTCAGAGCTTGCTATGAACCTAAGGATTCGGTTTAACTTGCTATCAACCACAAAGGGTTCGGTATAACTTGCTATGAATCACTAGGATTCGGTTTGGCTTGCTATGAACCACAAAGGGTTCAGTTTATCTGGTTTGGCTTGCTATGAACCACAAAGGGTTCGGTTTATCTTGCTATTTTGTGAAACGAATTTTTGAAGAATTCGCTTGTCTTGCTATGAATCTAAAAAGAAATCGGTCTTTGCTATTCTAATCAATCCGGGGTTTTTCGCTAATGGGAATTTCTATCTTAACAAAACTTTTCCTAATTTATATGGAGTATTTAGAAAAATAAAAAAGTTGAAAGAATTAAAAGAAAAAACCGGTTGATTAGGGAAAACAGGAGACATGCGTTCTTTCCTTCTGATTCGTGATTCCAAAATCCTTCCTTCTAATAAATTTCTGTGTTGTTCCTTTTTGGTTCGGTAAATAGATTTCCAGGCAGAAAACGTTTTTCTTCTATCTTGCTTTTGATTGATTCAAGTTGAATCAAATCTGTTTTCTTTTCCTTTCGTTCTTCCCTGGATCGATTAGCCTTGAGCTCTTATGCCAATTGTTGCAATCTTGCCTTCGATATCTCTTGTTTCACAGGTTCTTTGTGGTGTGTTTCTTGTGGTTGTGTTGCGATAAAAAACAAAAGTGCAGAAGTTTAAGGCACAGAATTAACAAACGATATGTATTCTAAATTGTATTGATATGGAATGAATGTTTACAGAAAATCTAATCCTATTTATACTTGTTGAATCGGTGCTTCAAAGAGGCATATCGATTCAGTATAACGTTGTAACCTTTCTAATCGTTGTAACCTATTCTAAACGGTTTATACCGTTACTAACAAACCCAGCCCAATACAATGGGTCGGTTTTTACAGAATTCATAACATAAATATACACTAAACTACCCTATTCTTTTCTTCTATAACATTAAGGTCCAACAAAGACCAGAAGAATTCAAAATCTTTGAAGAAGATCTCTCGTTTCCATTCAGTTTCTTTTTAGCAGTCTGTTTAGGTTTATAAACAACCCCAGTTTAATTTTGGCTTTCGGAATTTCTCCAACAGGTTGTCTTGGAGCATGCAATTACCGATTTAAATATTTCCATTGACAAGCTTTTTAGGGCATTGCTCGGAACAATGGTCAAAGGCCTTACATATGATACACCTTGGAGGTTTCCACTCGAATTCGACTCAGATAGTATGAAGATTATTACCTTTAACATCCATTCTTAGGATCGCCACAACCATAGCCTCTTTCAAATCCAAATCAGCCCGTAGCTCGATCATAGCCCCCTAGCATAACCCGATCTTTCCCATGACTCCATGCACATAGCACTAGTCAATGCGTCAAGCATCAATGGTGTTCCAAGTTTGGTTGCAATTACACTCAAGCCATTAGTTGTGAAAGTTGGAATAGGCACATCATGAAATTTTACCCAGGAACCATAGTCAACTCATCCTTATTTGCATCCTTATTCGGTGTCCACTTTTTAAGAATTATAGGATGTTGTGAATCACCCAAGGGCCGTTCTCCAATATTTCATCCATGCCCCTAGCTGATGCAAATTTGAAAAAGAAGAAACCCTTTGAGTTCGTCATGGTCCTTAAAAGGCCATACTTGTTCCAAACATTCCTAGCATAGTTTTCCACCACTGGATACGCGACCCGTTTGCCAAGGAAATACCCATACACAGTGTTTCTAAGCCGTTCATTAACTACGAGAACCGATGACATGGAATGGTAGCATCAACACTTTCACTTGACGGAACCTCGACTGCATGAAAATTAACCTTCTTCAATTCGTATTTGAACCTGCATTTAGAAGCTTTGCATAGTTCAAACAATTCGCACTCTTGAGAGCAGCCCTCTTTAAGGGTGTAGGATTGTTTCCAAGCACAAAATTCAGGGCTTGGAAACTCCATATTCAGCACACTTTGTAGATTAAACTCTTGCTTAAACTTGTGAGATAGATTTGTGGTGTATATATTTTGAGATATTTAAATGTCGTTTAGAGAAAAAGCTCATTTTATACTTGTGTTTTTATTATGTTTGTTAAACGTGTTCATAAACAAACACGATGTATTATACTAAAAAGCATCAGCAAAAATGTATTACACTAAAAAGCTTTACAAAACGTGTAAAAAAATTAATGTGTACAAAAAGCTTTACAAACTCTTGGTTTTAACATGAGCAAATTCTAAATTAGACGTTTTTCTCAAAATACATTCACTTTCTACTTTCTAGTTAAAAAAAAAAATGCCATTTCCAAAAATGGTTTTGATAGACCATTACACTATGCAACTCCATAGAAGTTTTGACACGTGTTCAAAAGATTGATGGTGTTTTTTTATAGATTGAAGTGATATTCTGCTAGACAGATGTGATGTTTTATTAGACCAGTTTTGTCTTATTCAAAAAGTTGGACCCACAGTTAACTTTTTGGACTCGTGAGTCCCACTTTTCGAATAAGATAAAACCGGTCTATCAAAACATCACTTATGTCTAGCAAAATGTCACTTCAATCTACCAAAAGACATCACCAATCTTTTGGACGCGTGTTAAAATTTTTATCGAGTCAAACAGTGTAGTGGTCTATCAAGACCATTTTTGTAAGTGAACTTTTTTTTTTTTTTTTTTTTTTTTTTTTTTTTTTTTTTTTTTTATTTTATGTGAATTATTACTCATTTTTTTAGTTTTTTTTATTTTTTTTTTTTTTTACTATGAAGTGAATTATGTCTAACATTTTGAGTAATTTCTGAACTTTTAATTTCTTTTATGAAAAAACCTTCAATGAAATAGCTTAATGAATCGATATCTATATTACATATAAATAGAAAACACATTTGATTAAAACTTTAAAACTAAAAATATGAGTAACGTTGTAGGACAAAAATGTCCACCACTAACTTTCTTCACTCTCACTTACTCTACGCCCACATATATAAAAAATTAGACATACAAATTAACGCTGATATACCGTCGCGGCGAGTAAGTGGTTTTAAGGATACACTTACATTTCAGAGTTAGCTTTAAAGATGCTCTTACATAGAGAGTTCCTTTTATAGCACAGCTGTACTTTTTCAGACTTATAGGGGCAGTTTTTATGGTACAAGAAACACACAATTTGTTATGTATAATTTCCATCTTCAACAACGGTCATCAGTTTCTTAGACAACCATCTTTTTTGTCCCTCTAGAATTCCTTCACTTGTTCAGTTGTACAAGTCTTTTTNTTACACTATACATTCTCCTATCTTTATATGTTAAATGTTACAGTAGTTTTTGTATTATTATGCTTTTATGTTTTAGCCAGTGTTCTTGACTTCTTGTACATATTTACACCCGCAATGTACATTTCTTTGTTACTGTATAAATGTTTGCTGTTTTGGACATATAAGCTTTTTGAGGGTCTTTGCATTTTTTTGCCATTTTGGGAAATATTTGTTCTTCTCTTTTGTTCAAGTTTTGGGCTTATTTTCTTGTAGATCATGTTGTGGTTTCCTTAAAGATTTGTCCTTCTTGTGTTTTTGCTACTGATCTGAAAAAATTGTTCTTTTTGCGTTTGTGTTTTTTGTTTTTGTTTTTGGGCTTAAAGATTTGTCCTTCTTGTAGATCATGTATGGATAGATGTAGTTCTTGGCCATTTTTGTGTTTGTGTTTTGCTACTGATCTGAAAAAATCTTTTGTCCAGAAAATTGGTGTTTGTTTGTTTAGTATTTTTTCAGTCCATAGATGCATGGTAAAGGAAAAAAGATGGTTCATGACTTCATGTTAGACGAGACATAATGGTATCCTTTTGTCACATCCAACTGAGCGTCCCATCATCCCCGATCCCTCTCAGTCACTCGTCATCCTTACGTATAAAGCATTTAATTACACACACACACACAAAACTTTCAAGTCAACCGTGGTGGTGGTCACCTTCCTCTCTCAAGATTGCCCCACCACGCGTGGGTTGCGTCTCCTCTTTAAGAGTTGACCACGCGTGAAGGGTGCTCATCACTTGTGGACTTGTGGTCACCACTACGGTTACGTCTAACCTTAGCTATTTGTGTGACTGTTAAGAAAAAAGTCAAGAGAGAAATAGCTGTTTGAACTTTAGTACTATAGGCATATAAATTTTGCTTGCTTGAAACTTGGGTCTATTAGGCTATATGCTTTAAATGATGGCTTCAACCATTCAGTAGTACCATTTTTATGTATCTCAAACAAAACAAAAGTTTAAAATCTGTTGGACATATACTACATATATTGGCATTTTTGTGAATCTTGTTTATATATGCGTTTGAGTACTCTTAACACTATGTTTTATGTTATTGATCAAGATTAGATAAATGGTTTAGATATGTTCTTAATTCTTTTGATATATTTGCTTATTTCGTTATAGATTATTGTAACACTCTTAACATATTACCTCAAATAACTTGGCTTTCATTTACTATGTTGCAGTTCCATAATGGCATTCTCGTGTGATGAGGCATTTGGAATAGGTTAATTATGCTTTCGATAATTCTATACTTTCTTATTTTTTCTATGTTACTTTTTTCCGGATACGAGTACTTTACTAATTTGCTAGCAGTAGTGTGTCACTAAACTTGATTACTTGTTAAAACAGGTTATTTGAAACGTTGTAGTAAAGTTTTAATCGATATTGGTCATAACTTCATACTAATACAATGACATGTATGTTTCCTTAATTAGAATCCACTCAACCAACAGAGAGTCAAATTTGGCACAAACAATCCAAGTATTCTTTTTTCATATACCTTCTGACTTTATGAGTATCGGGTCGAGTGGTAACTTTTAAAGCAGGTCAAAATGGGTCATAATGGGTTTGGATGATCCGCAGAAACTTCCTTTTTTCAGTCTCATATATTTAAACACTTAAATATGCTTCCCATTCCACTTATATCTAATACTTTCTTTGATTTTATTGGTTTGACATGATCACTCCAATATAATCCAACTATCCAAGTTGACTTATTTTCATGTAAATGAGTTTTTTTGCTGAATTGTAACATGCAGTTAACCCATTACTGTTTTCTCTTTTCATTTAGCTAACTTTTGTTTAATAGTATTTGTTTTGTGCTTTCTTTCTGCACAGGGTTAAACAATGATAATGAAGTTCGATTACAAAACTCAGAAAGTTCTAGTGAAGATACGCGCATGGGTAATATGGTGTATAGCCGAAATGACTATAAAGACCCTTATCCTTATCCCAACATTGGATGTAGCCTTAACCAACCTCAAGAATCAAGAGTTGAAAATCGTAACAGACCAGAAAGTATTACAAAGGGACAAACTACTCCGAAGAAGAATTATGTGGCCACCCATCCTAGTTATCTTCGTACCCTTTCTCAACCACATTCTGAGTGGCTTTTTGGTGCTATTGCTGAATTTGTGGACAATTCAAGAGACGCCGAAGCTACAATGTACCCACTTCTATTGCATAAACATTATTTGATACAGCAATCATGTATCATACTACAATGATATATGCTAAAACTAAATTTGGTTTCTTTATATCAGGTTGGATATTTCGATTGAGATGATAGGTAGTTCTGGGAATGAAATTCCTATGCTGGCAGTTGTAGATAATGGTCATGGGATGGGCCATGATGACATTTCAAAGATGGTAATGTTTGGCAATGAGCAACCGGATACAAATGATCCTAATCGTATAGGAAGATTCGGTGTTGGATTTAAGGTAATGCTCGTTTCTTTTAGTTAAAATTTATGCTAGATTTGACCACTAATGGGTAGAAACTCAGCAAAAGTGTGTTTTGATGGCTGCAACTTTCTAAACTATTGTTATTAAAAAAGGAGTTTTTGAGACCATATCAATAGATTATTTGTTTAGTTATAAAGTTGGACCAAGATTTGCTGTTTACATCCTAATGGTTGTTTCTCATGTGATCTTTGATACTATATCCAGAATGCAGCGATGGGGCTTGGGAAAGATGCATTGATTATTACCCAGACTGCTAACTCCAGATCTATTGCTTTACTTTCACGAACACTAAATGATGGAAAAGTTGTATGAATCTGTTCCGTATTTTTCAAATTTATATATGTGGTATTGTGACATTTAAACCTTTTTTGCCATGATCTTGTTGCCGCAGATTGCTGAGATTCCAGTTGTCACTTATGCTCGAAATGGACATCTTATGGATATTGATACAAATATCCAAGATGAAGCTTCAGCAAAGTGCAATTTGCAAACCATCATCGAATTTTCACCATTCAATGAGTATTATATCGGTGAAAAAATAGCACTATTTGACAAACAGCGTACAGGAACACAAGTGTACGTATGGAATTTAATGCAATGTGGACTAGAATATTCCCTTGAATGGGATGCTGGACTGAATGGCGGCCGTAGTTCATTCCATCAAGGCGACATTTTTATACGGTCACGCAGGACAAGATGTCGATTCAACGAGGTGTCTATCATCCCTCATCTTTTTATAGAATTAATATAATATCGATCTGTTTGTTTGTATGTAAAATCTGTTTTTTTCATCACGGTTTTCAGGTTCGTTTAGACTATTCACTGAGATCCTATCTAGAAGTCATCTTCTTAGATCCACAAATGGTGATAAAAGTTCAAGGGTCACTGGTAAATTATCAGTTTACGTACATATTTTTCCTTAACCAAACAAGATTACTCAATAGGTAGACACTTGCAACAGGTTAAATCCCGCCCTTTAGCAAGATTTCTACACAACACCAGCATACAGAAGGGTTCTGTTTTGAATAAACCAGTTCAGCTCGTTCTTGGACATACTCAACACGATTTGGATCAACGAAGTTGTGGAATTTTTTTATATTGGCATGGGCGGTTGATCGAGGTGACTTTTGACTTCCGCTAATCTACAATGGTTTATATCTTCATTCATATTTGGTTGAGATGGCAATATGCTCGGGTTGGGTAATGATGAACACTTTTTATCCATGTTTCAGTTTGCGTTAATAATGATGAGAAAACCAATATTTACGATACTTATCCACCTTTCAAGCTAATAGACTTCTGGTAACTTTCAACCCATAATTGCCCCATTCTTGAGTAAATGGGTCGAAATTGCCATTCTAGCTTCTCGTTGTGTACAATTTGTTCCTGTTTAATGCTACAAGGTTCGTATAGGTTATGCTGTTTACCAAAGTTTCTGTTTTTAATTCTTCTTACAGGCTTACAAAAGGGTTGGGAGCATGACAACTAATGGTGAAAAGAGTCACGGGATTATTGGTGTCATTGATGTCACTAAAGTGATGGTACATTTTCTATGCTTTTCAATTTTGACACTTGCAAATTTTCGTGTACAAGTATTAATAATTCCTTCTGTTCGGCTGGTTATTATTCAGGACGATGGTGATCATGTTGGGGTGCATATCAGCAAACAACAATTTAAGAGATGTATAGCTTATGATAAGCTTGAAGATTGGCTCGGTGAAAAGGCTGATGAGTACATGAAGAACACTATCGACAAGGTTAAATTGGAAATTCTTCTTTAATTATTTTATACTTTAACCGTTCAATTGTTTGTCTTCACTCAAATTTGTGTGTTACTGTTTAAAATTCTCTTTTTATGTCAGAATTTGAAATATGCTGTATAACTTTTCTATATATGTTATGCCATTATGGTAGAGTTTTACATAAGGTGACATTGTTTGAGTAGTTCAGTTTCTTGTGTACCATATCTTAATATCTACGAAGTCATGTAATCTTGGAAAAATAGTGGTTCGAATGGATGATAGGTCTCAGTCTAACTGCTGACATTTTTAGTCAAAATATGGTTCCAAATTCAAAACATTGGCTATTCTGATATGGTTGATATATATTTTCTTTTGCCATATATTATTGATATATATGTATTATTTTTTATTATTATTTTTTTTTGGCTACTTTTGTGATCTAGGAAACAAGTGGATCTCTGATTAGGCCTGATCATGAATGGGCACAGTGCAACATGTGTAGAAAATGGAGGATGCTGGACCCTAAATTTGACAGCAAGACACTTCCTATAGAATGGTATTCATATTCCTTTTTTTTTCCAAGTACTTATTAATTTCCTGATTGTGTAGTCGTGTTTGTGATACAACAAGTCTACTAGTGGTAGAGGTAAATTTACTCGAGTCAAAGCGCAATAGCTGAAAAAGATGCCTAAAAATTTAATAGTCTATAGAGATGACAAGTACGGAGTATGAGTTATCTGTTTACAATATACGGATACCTCATGGCTCATATCAATAGCATCGACTTTAGACTCAAGTACTAGTATTTATATAGCACAAAACCAACATCAATGCTTAAAATGTGAACTCTTGAAATTTCTCAGGGCTTAATAGGCAGAATTACATTACTTTTTGTTTTTTTACCAGTAGTTAAGTGGAGTGATTTTCTTCTACAGGTTTTGCTATATGAAGCCCTTCAATGGCAAGTGTGATATTCCAGAAGAAGAGATACAAGGACCGCGAGTTGCAGTGGTATCTTCTCAGCAATCAGGTACGGTGAGACAACGTAGAAGTGGACCAGAGAGGCAGTGTGATATTCCAGAAGAAGAGATACAAGGACCGCGAGTTGCAGTGGTATCTTCTCAGCAATCAGGTATGGTGAGACAATGTAGAAGTGGACCAGAGAGGCTGTGTGATATTCCAGAAGAGGAGATACAAGGACCGCGAGTTGCAGTGGCATCTTCTCGGCAAGCAGGTACGGTGAGACAACGTAAAAGTGGACCAAAGAGGCTGTGTGATATTCCAGAAGAAGAGATACAAGGACCGCGAGTTGTAGTGGTTTCTTCTCGGCAAGCAGGTACGATGAGACAACGTAGAAGGGGACTAAAGAGGCTGTGTGATATTCCAGAAGAAGAGATACAAGGACCGCGAGTTGTAGTGGTTTCTTCTCGGCAAGCAGGTACGATGAGACAACGTAGAAGGGGACTAAAGAGGCTGTGTGATATTCCAGAAGAAGAGATACAAGGACCGCGAGTTGTAGTGGTTTCTTCTCGGCAAGCAGGTACGATGAGACAACGTAGAAGGGGACTAAAGAGGCTGTGTGATATTCCAGAAGAAGAGATACAAGGACTGCGAGTTGCAGTGGTATCTTTACATTCAACGAAAGATATTTGCAAGGAGAAATCACCACAGCAGAAGAAAAAGGCTAAAGATTCAGCAGGTACGGTGCAACAACGTAGAACATTACCAAAAAGGCAGTGTAGAATGGGTTAACACTTGACTTGCATGTAGTTAGTCGATTTTTTGTACATACTTCTCTAAACAAACTATCTCAAACTCCATTTGCATATGCATTTGTTAGTCCAACTGTGCTTGAGGCTAATGTGTTAATGTGTTATGAATGCATTAGTGCAACGTCTACACAGATACCTCTTTAAGTATGCTATGCGGCTTTTAAGATGTAAGCATTGCTATTTAACTCGTTTAAGTTATGCTTTAGAAATCAACATTTCGGGATACGCTATCATTGAACATCATTTTATTGTTTGGTATTTTCATTTTAAGACCTTGACACCGTGTTGCTAGGTCAAACTTCATCATTCTTTTATAGCGATCCGCTGCAACTTATAAGGTACACAGAGGTTTTGCCAGAACATGTAACGTGGTTCTAGGACTAATTTTGTGACCCATAGTATAGGATTGATCTTCTGGTTGGACTGTATGTAACACCACCATAGCATCAAATCGACTACTGAAAAACATTAAGAGAGCTTCACATTCTTGTGGTTAATTGTAAAAACTTGGTGCCCTATGGAGAGGCACTAAAGGAATCTAAATGTGAACATGGACTTTGAATATATTTGTGATTAGCTAACCAAAAATGGACTTTGAGAATTGTTACATCATTAGAAGTAGTCATACATCTTTGCTTGTTCTTGCAAGTCCATGATTTATTTATTTTTTGTTGATATTTCAAACATGTTTTCGAGTTTTATATTTGCTTGTTCGTGCAAAGTGCAAAGTGCAAACTGCATAGTTTTCTTCACAATCTTTTAAGAGATTGTAAGATTTTGTGAAAAGTCAAGTATGACCATTGACTTTAAAAAGTCATTCACTCTAGATACTTTAGATCCATGTCCCCACCATAGTTGTTCAAACGTTGGTGAACAAATTCTTGAAGGCGGTTTCATATAATATGCTCCATCATCCAACAAAATTACAAGAATTCCTGTCTTACAATGTCTAGTAAAAGCTGTAAAATTTTCATTTTATGTCAAATGGCATAGTTTATAATAGCCAATTTTTAATATTATCTATACTTAATGTCATTCATTTTTATTGTGGTAAACTTTTTCTTGAAAGTAAAGAAATGAAACTATATGTACTCTTGAGAGCATGCCTTGATACAAACTAACAAGGCCAAGAAGTTTTGCAGCCATAATATTGTTGATGTTGATGACTTGGTTTAACTTTCTTGGTGTTCTACTCGTTGTAACTCTAAACTAAATTGAGATACTTGGAGAAAAACCCTACTTACATTATTTTGTAATTTTCTCTATCTTTTCTCGGGGCTTGTATGGGTCTGCATCAAAAACACTCCGGAGTGAAAATCGGTGGCTTGACCTCCGTGGTGGAGATTTTTCTCTTGTCTCAATTCTCTGTAATTGGCAAGAGTTTTTTCATTTTTTTTGCAGTCGTTGCATTTAAAGCCTTAAGAGGAATCTAGACAGTGTAACTTTGTTAATTTATTTCTAGATTGTAATTGTACTATTTATCTTCTAGTGTCTTGTTAGTAGCTTTTATCTTAATTACTTAATATATTTCTGCCGTTTAAAAAGAAAATACTGTTGATGTTGATACTTGTATTGTTGGTCCTAGTTTGTTAACGCAACAGATTAACAGTGAAATGTAACAAACTATGGCTTTTTGAACATGTTATTATAATTAAGATAAATCAGTTTGCATGTAAACATAACAACATTCAATACTTTTCAATGTATAATTCTATATTAAAATGAATCAAAAGAACTACCAAATGACAACAGTGCATTCTCGGACAAACAAACTAAAACAAAAGTTAAAGTTTGTTGATGAACTCAAAATGTCTCTGATTGAGAACATGGAGTACTACTAGTTTTTCGTTCGAAAAAAAAAAGTAATACTAGTTCAAACAGCAGAATAAATGTTCTTCTTAAGTATTCTATGATTGAGAAAGTTAGCATTTACTCTTGACAAACATTTTCTTACATAGGCAGTTGTACGAGGTCTTCACATGAGGGTCTTCTGACCTGTTAAACATTAAGTGAATAAGTACACCTTCCATTACAATGTTTTTATATTTCGAAAGAGCCCAAACTCTCTTTTGTAAACAGTGTTGACACAATTTATTACAACTTTACTAAACTCGTACTCGTTTTTACTTTTTCTAGTTAACAACTTAACACCGCATCAGGGAGAGAACATAGTTTCAAGCTAGTAGCATTTAATTCGTTAAACTATCGCTGATAAAGCCTTGCTGAAGACACTCGCTTGTTTATTTATCAGCGAAGTAACTGTATTTAAATGCCGTTCTAAAAAAAAGTAACTATACGTAAACAATTTTATATATAAATTTAGAAAGATATTAGAGCAAATTCTTAAAATAGACCGGTCTCCCAAAGTGTATACCCTTTCTAGACCAAAAAAACTTGACTTCTCAAAATGCCCCAGGAGACCCGGGAGACTTTTCATGTAGCTTTAAAACTTGCCAAGTGTCCCTCTTTTGTACTTTGGGAGACTTGTTTTTGTAAGAAATGTGTAAGACACTTTATGCACTTGGCAAAAACAAGTCTCCCAAAGTACAAAAGAGGGACACTTGGCAAGTTTTAGAGCTACATGAAAAGTCTCCCGGGTCTCCTGGGGCATTTTGAGAAGTCAAGTTTTTTTGGTCTAGAAAAGGTATACATTTTGGGAGACTGGTCTATTTTAAGAATTTGCTCAAGATATTATTGTACCCTAATCAATATGTATCTTACATACATTCTAATTGGATTTGATAAAATAAGAAAAAGAGGAGTATAATATGAGGCCGGTGGTGGATGGTGGAAGCATATTCCAACTTCTGTTTGGTGTCATACTTGTTTTCTCTCTTTCTATTTTCTTTTAATCTAACATCAATTTCTTTTGTGTTTCTCTGCGGATCCATGAGAGGAATATGTTCCAAATGTTTTTGAACACCAGAATCACACGAACATCTTTCTCTACATTTCTTTTATGCACGTTGCGGCTTAATCTTACAACTTTCTAGTCGATGAATCACCTATAAATATAACTGTGTAAGCAGGTGATACAACACAAAGAAGAAAAAAACACCCTTGCACTTAATAATATTTAGTCATCAGACAGACAAATTGGAAGTTTGGTCCCCAACCCTTACCTTTTAGCAATTGATTAGCCATAAAAATTATCTTAGTCCATTATAGACTGCATTTATTTACTTCAACTACTTATTGTTTTTGATAAATTTGGTAGCTTTTCATGACAACAATGGTATATATGTCATACCTAGTGATGCACGAAAGAGAGGTTGAAACCGGTCCTTGAGATTAACGATCGTTACCTAACATATAATCTATAGCTTTAACATTAACTCGTTTATTTATATAACACTAGGAATTATAAATTAATATACGTGTATTAGTTTTTATGATAAAATGCTTGTTAGTTGGAACGATTTTATATTGAAAATGCTAGTTGGAATTCCATATAATATCATTATCATTACAATAATTTATCTATAGATATGTAGTTTAGAATTGTATCAACTTTTTAATAACAAAATGGGAGTAGGTTTATCAATAAAACCTTTTTGCTTCCATTACCGAACCATTACACACCCACGAATGCATTAGAGAGTACAAGTTGTATTTGATTTGTTGGTAATCATTAACCATAAAAAAATATTATTTTAATTCAAAATTCCACAACATCCTATAGAGCGTGTTATATTCTTTAAACTCGCTTTTTAGATGTCATTGAATAATATAAGTGATGCAAATATCTAATTACTTTCTCGTCTCATTTTGAGCGTTTACCAACAAAACTTCTATATTTTATGGTAGGTATAATAAATACAAATATGAGTTAACGAAATGTCAATTTTACCATATATTTAATACATCATTATATGCAAATTATATAATATCAGAAGTATTAGGTAAAATGATGAATTATTACTTATATTTGTTGCAACTTGCAACTAATAACTTTTCGAGTATACCGTAAAAAGGTCTCTTTGGTTTCTTGAATTTGCATGTTTTACTATCTTTTTTTTTTGTTTTTTGTTTTTTTTTTCCCACTCATGTTCACTTTTTGCTGCAAATTGTTTCCTTCGGCCTAACGATTGTTAGAAAGTCTCCTTAGTTACTATTCTAAGTCGAGGTATTTTAGTCATTTCATTGTTCCCCGCCATTTAACACACCCACCTCCCTAGTTTCGTTCCTGATGCCACCCTCACAGGGATAAAACTTGCAACTCATAATTCAACTCTTGAATATCAAACTCTAAATCATAATTCAATCAAACACTGTTCTAAATTCCTAACAAACCTTTAAACTTCATTTCCTCACTGATGTTTATTAAACCCAGAGTTCTTCAACACCACCCATAACTTTTGTCTAACCCTAGAAAAGCATCCCATTATCATCAAAATGGCTGCTACACAAAATGAAGAGTCGAAAATGGCAGATTTTGTAACCAGGTTTCTTGGTAGGGAAGTTCAAAAAGACAAGCAACATAAAGAAAAATTGAAACAACTTTGCCTCAAACTGACCACGGCCTTAAAAGCTAGGGAGCAAGCGATGGTGAACTTGAAAAAATACGTGGTGGTGTGGCGTGCGAAACCGTTCGTTTGATGAAGGCAATGCAAAAACTTGATCTAGATCAAGGAAAGGCGCTTTAGATTCAAGTGTTAGAATCCGACCTCAATGCCCATGAAAAGAACTTCTTCCTTAGTAAAATGGTATTAGGTATCATAGGTTAGGTTAGGTTAGGGTAGTTTTGTTTTGATGGTATCTTGTATATGTTTGTATTTTGGGTAGGCTTTTTTATATCATTTGTAAGGTACTCATGAATTAATGTTAATGAATTTCGTTCTATTTGATCATCTTTAAGGATCAATTAAGTTTGATTTTTTAGTTTTCCCAATGATTATTGATGTTTGTTTATTTAGTAGATCATTTATCTATAAATTTCTATAGGAATTGACAAACTTTGACTTTTAAAAGTCAAATGTTTGTCCAAAAATATTGATATTTTGGACCACACCAGTGTGTATCCAGGTCTATTTAGGTTAGACAATGTTGTAAGAGGTGTTTGGGAGAATTTGTTAGTATAGTTGGAGCAATATGGAAGTGTCTGAGGTATGAGAAATTCAATGTGAGATGAAGTGTTAGTCAAGAAGGGGTGTGTTTGGTGTTAGGTAGTTGGTTTAGAACAGATGCCATAATTTACTTATACATATTTGTTGACTTATAAAAGTCAAATAGTGTAAGATTTGGATTCTTACAATTGTGTTCATAAGACCGATCTGGAGATGAAAGGCATTGAACATCAGACTTCATGTCCTGATAGATTTCATGTGCTAATATGCATTGAACATCATACCCATATCAAGTCTTACTTGAAAAGAAGCTTGTGTATGACTATTTGAGGGTGTTTGGATGCTTTGCAGTAGTTACTTGGTCAATACAAGTGATGCTATTTTCCAAATAGTATTTAATATTTATATTAACTCGTTTACCTACGATCTTCGTGTACACTAACGGTCAGTGTACCCGGTTGTGAGTAGTTTAGAAATTTGTAAAACCGAGGCCATCTCAAGAGCTAGAGGAGGAAACAAATTTAAGTTCTTTAATGTCACTAAAATGGTATTGTGAATTGATTAGCTAAGTTTACTAATAAACGGAAATGAAATATGAAATTAAACAATGGTAGAAAAATGTGCTAGCCTAGTTACTACTTTATCATGCAATGATCCAGTTCCTAAGTAATGTCTATTCTCGTCTTATATAGTGGTTTTAAGTCATTAGACACAAATGGTCGTTGTGACCTAACCTATAATCCCTAGATCCCAACCCTGATGGTCACGGGTCGTCAAGCATCTAGTCTTAGTCATTAAGCACCAACTAGACGTATCTGTGGTTTTAACACTAAACCCTCGTTTGATCTACGTATGGTTTTGCCCGCATTTCTTAAGTATTTCTTCTAGTGTAGGTAGTACTATGGTCAAGCCCTACACAAGGGTAATGGTCACACCCAAGCAACCTAATAAGCTAGCGTTCTAATGGTCATGTACTAACTAGCGAATGAGGTACTACCCGAGTTTCATTACTACCAAAATGCGGTGATTCAACAATAGGCTAGAAAGATATCCACATAAAGCGATAAATAAACAAGGAACATAAATCAAAACATAGATAAATTTATAACTAGGCTAAGACACAAAGTATTTAGCCTCTCATATTAGTAAGTGCAGGAAATACAATGTTTATAATCAAAGAAATAGTAAACATTGGATATGATACAAATACTTCATGTGATGCTAAAACTACAAATCATATGGAATGAATTCTCATTTGAAAAGTCTTCTACAACTGTAGAATTTCCTCCTTGATTAACACCTAATTCGTCCCTTATGCTGTGGTATGGAGTGAATGATGAAAAATGCAGAATTGGGGCTTGTATTTATAGGATCGACTAAGTTACAGCGTAACCTTAAGTAAAGGGTTACACCGCAATCCCCTTATAACTGGACGCCTTCAAGTCTTGGTAATAGTTACGGCCAAGGGCGGTCCTATGAAGGGGCAGGGGAGGGTCCCGGCCCCCCCAAAATTTACGGCACCTAGTGTAAATATTATAGGTTTNACATTTTCTATGTATTTCTATGTCGTAACCCATTTGTTAAGGTTACGGTGCAACCTTCATGGTCACTGAATTTGGCTAAGTCTTTGGATATCTACGGCGTAACCTAGTCGATGGAGTTATGTCGTAATCTTGTGCTGCGTTGACTTTTGTCTACATGTGTTATCGTTAGTTACGGCGTAAGTTGAACGTTGTGATTACGCCGTAACTTTCTTCTGTCCAGCAAGTTTAAGTGTAAATAAGTGAGTCTTCTTTTCCAAATCCACGTTTCTTCGTTCCAACGCTCATTTATATAAAGCGTTAAGACTTAAGAGTATATATCCATGTGAAACTACATCCATTATGAGCATAATTATGGTAAATAGATATTAAAATATTAGACTATTTGATGTTATCAACAAGTGTTTAGATACCAAAAACTATGTTTGACTTTTAAAAGTCAAACACTATTCCAAATGCAAACCAAAACCTAATGCATAACAAAAGCTCAAATGCTTATGACCATTTGAGGGTGTTTGGATGCTTTACAGTAGTTATTTGGTCAATACAAGTGTGTACATACCAAAAACTATATTTGACTTTAAAAGTAAAACATTAGTTCAAATGCAAACAAAAACCTCAAATGCATACAAAAAAGCACAAAAGGACAAGCATCTATACAAAATAAGAACAAGAAAATACAACACCTTTACAAGACAATGTTTTAAACAAAAACAAACACAATCACAAAGAAAAACAAATTATGGGCATAAAACGCAAACAAATATCATACATTGTTTAGATTTCTACATACATAAAGCTTGTACTTCAAATTACATTGTCATTGTTTTAAATTGTTACACATCATCCCAAAATATTGTACTTCAAATCATAGTTGTTAAGATCTCAATCCTGATTTTTGGATATTACGATTTTACGATTCTACAAAGCAAAAACGATCAAGATCCTACGTAGGATCTTAACAAGCTTAAGATCTTATAGGATCCCGATCTTGACCATAGGATCTTAAGATCTAATATGATCCGATCTTACGGTTCCTGACCATAAACTAAAAAACTACAAAGTTATGGATTATCTTTTAATATATTTAAAAAACATGTGATTTTTTTTTAAAATTTCATGTTCATAATTTAAGACAACATTTTCATAAAACATGCATATAATTTTTCGTTTATGATATATGATAATTTGTAGATTTGAATAATATTAAAAAATAAACTATTAAAAAATGAAATTGTAGTAGGATCTTAGGATCTCGATCCGATATTACGATCACGATCTTGCAAAGATGAAAACGATCCTAGGAAACCTTCCTTCAAATTACATTTTAAACATCCTACTGATGAACAACTATTTGATGAACCGAGAACTCGAAAAGCTGGATCAACCAAAAACTCCACACTCTACTGGACCTGTAAATCACAATCAAAAGTTATCAGGTTCAAAAATACGTATAAACAAGCCAATGTGCAATCAGCTTCACAAATACGTAAAAAAGACTCGGCAAAGTTATTAGGTTCACAAACATACCAAAAATGATATGCAAATCAGAAACAAAATGAGAAAATAATGAATTAAATGTAACCTCAAAATTAAACACTTGCCCACGACATCATTTCTTGCCTCTTTTTGATTGTTGAACTTTGTCTACAATGTCTCTTAATCCAAGCACAATAAACCTGCTTCTAACACCCCTTTTGTTAGGAATACGTTTTTCTATAGAAGGTTCGGTCACTCCGAGTATTATATTAGCGTCATGTAGCTCGTAGTATTTATCATAATAAGGTAGTTGTTAGTTTAGTTTAAGTAACACCGTGGAAGAAGGATGGGTCTTTACCCACTGTATGCCTGATCCACAGCTCGAAGGAGAGCGTTTATTGTAACTATAAATACCCTTTCCCACCCAAGGGAAAGGGTTGGAGCTTCTAATCAAATGACTATTTTTCTCTTCACTTTCTCTCTCTAGAACTCCCAACACTCTCCCTTTCTCACTCTCTAAACTTCTTCTTCTTCTTCTTCCTTTATTCTTATTTCTTTCTTTAATTCGTACCATAACCACAACTCCATACGTGTTATATGTTATTTAGTATCCTACAATTGGTATCAAGAGTCATGGTTACATCCTAGGGATCGTAGGTACTTGGTGTTTGGACTTGTGGTGTATGGTATGTTTTGGTTTCTATTAGTTTAGGAAGGTTTTACTCATACTTTAGCTCGTTCGTGGTGTTTCTTGTGTTTTTTCTTGTACTTCTTGGATTAGAGGTGTTAGATTTATCTAGTTTTTCATTTGGGTTGGCTAGATATTACGTTTGGTTGTGATTCGAGTGAGTTTGGAAGGTTGTTCTTGGCAGCGGTTTCCTCCTCGGTAATACTTTTTTAGTAGCAGTTAGTTCTGGTAGATCAGCGGTTACTTTCAGCGGTTAGTTTTGAACTTACTATATTGGGGTAGCGGACAAAACGCCGGTACAATACTTTTTTGGCGGTTTGTTGACAGCGGTTAGTACACTCTGTCATTTAGTGTATTTAGCGGTTAGCTCCTCCAGCGGTTTTCGTTGTTAGCGTTTATCTTATCAGCGGTTACATAGTTAGCGGTTACCAGGTCAGCGGTTACCATAGTCAGCGGTTACTTTGTCAGCGGTTACCTTCTTCCAGCGGTTACCTCCTTCCAGCGGTTACCTCTTCCAGCGGTTACCTCTTCCAGCGGTTGACCAAAGTTGACTTTTTACGTTAAAACTTCAAACGGCCATAACTTTTGAACCGTAACTCCGTTTTCAGCGAAATACCTGTTAAAACGACCGGAACAGGCTGAATATTGTGAGGTTTCAAAACGAAGTCGTGAAACGAATTTTTCGAGGCCCAAATCACCTCCGGAGTGAAGTTATTGAGGTTTTAAGTTTTCAGACCATAATTTCACCATTGCAACTTGCATCAACCGAACCAATCATATTGCTTGTTGATAAATCACTACTGGTTGACTCTTAGTGCGAATTGATAACTCACTGCTAGCTGATCAAGTTTTTATGAGGTGACTATACGCTGCAAGTTGAATAGTTCTGTGATTTAAGAATTGCTGCAATTTGAGTTGTTGCAACTTGTCAAATTATAATCTGACGTTGTGAGTTGATTCTGGCAATTTGACTAATTGTGATTTGACTTGGTGTGATTCGACTCGTTGTGACTTGACTTTGATAACTTACTGTACCTTGCAAAGTTCATCATCTCACACTCAATCACCTAAGTACTCAGCATCATCTCACGGTTTCTTCTTGACTTTGTAAAATCCCGCGAAAGATTCTATTTCTCGGTTTAAGTCATAGACTTGTAAAATCCCGTGCACGTTTACATCATGTCTACTACTTCAGATTCAGTCATACCTGAGATACTCAAATTATACGACATGATCGATGAACATAACACTTCCAACCCTTCACAACAAATTAATGTGCTTGAGTCTGATAATGCTGCAATGGAATCTTCGTGCTCGAATTCTCAA
The DNA here is from genome assembly GCA_014162995.1 of Artemisia annua. Classification (NCBI taxonomy): domain Eukaryota; kingdom Viridiplantae; phylum Streptophyta; class Magnoliopsida; order Asterales; family Asteraceae; genus Artemisia; species Artemisia annua. The sequence continues at coordinate 40,377 of LBNU01021105.1, forward strand.
GAGAATGATTTTCATCAGCCAATTAAATTACCTGACAATATAAAGGAAAGTTGCATTGAATGTGTTCGATTACTTCACTCACATCTCATGGTTCTCTTTGCACAACCTGGATATTTAGGAGGATACAAACGTGCATTCGAAACACTCTTTGGTCAAGATGTTGAGACCTTTACAGTCAAAATGATTCTGAACTTAGATCAACTTCAACAACAACTTGACAAAGGTGAATTTTCTGAAGGTAGATATATGGCTGCATTCTGTGTGATCAACACCCAACTCCAAGTGTTCATTAATTTGCGATTCACTGAGGAGTATGATCATGAGAGTCAAATGACGAAGAAGTGCTTTGCTACTCACACGGGAATCGAAGTTGACGTGTTCAAAGTCACACTACTCCAACTCATGGGTAACGTTAAGGAGTACATTGAGGAAAGAGCACAATACACACTTCAGAATGAAGACAAGGTGAAGGCATGTCGGATGCAATCAAGTGATGGTATTGTGGATTTGGGTAGAGCATCAGATGTTGGGTCAGTTGTCACTGAAGGCAGAGGATCAGAGACTGATAAGCTTGACACTACCAACAGTTCATCGACTCTTGTTGCACATGATATGGATGCATATATCAGACCGGTAAAAGAACGGGTGTCACGTGCTGAGGTACTCAAACTGTACAAAAAGATTGATGAACCGAAGATACTCAAAAAATTACATCAAACTAATGTTGTTGAGTCAGATGATGTTGAATTGGAAAACAGTGATGCTTTCCCAATTGAACAACATGTGAAGCACAACAAAGAAACTGATGTACCTAGTGGAGCATCTTCTGTTGTAAATGATGTTAAGGTGTTGTATGAACAAAAGATTCCTAACGAAGTACAACAAACAAACGCTGTTGAGTCAGATACTGATAATATGGGAAATAGCAATGTTACCCATATGAACAATATGTGAAACACAACGAAGTGTATGTTGTACCTAGTAGTGCATATTCTGTTGCAAATAATGCTTGTGAGTTGATTGAGAACACTGCTTATATCCCTGATGACACTTTGACCACTAGACTTAACATCCTTAAGGAACAGGTGACCATATATGAACAACGTGCAAATTTTGAGCTAACCGAACGTGAACAGAAAATGGATTGGCAAATGCGTGTATACATAATAGAACGTAATTTAAGGGAGGAAACATTGAAAAAGGAGTTATATTCTTTACAAAATCAACTTGATCAAACTGTTAAACAAAAACAGGAGATACTGAAAAGTGTAATTACACTAAAACTTGATTTTCAGGAAGAAAAAGCAAAACTCTTAAATGATTTCTCCAGACTTAAAACGTTGAAGAATAAGCTCGAAAACAAGTTGTACACGCAAGGCCAAACCTTTCAAACTACTCAAATGATTCAAAAGCATAAAAAGTTATGTGATTAAAACAGTGAAAAGGATGTAGGTGAACCCAAATCTGATTGCCTTAGGAGCGTTAGATTTGCCCAACCTGCATTATATGATATAAATGTTATGCTTAAGCCTGGTCATGTCCCTCCTGATGTGACGTCATTTGATGAGACCAATGAGATAGAAGCTATTACTAGAGAGAAATTGGCTGAAAAATTAAAGGATCCCTTGTGCATTACAAACAAAATTCTGTACAAATATGATTACTCTGAAGATAACCGATTAGCTATCTTTGTCCCTCAAAAAAGGTTAACCCCAGAGCAAGTATTTTGGAATATAGACTTAGAAAAAATGAAAGCAGAAAGACTTGTGGGCGAAACCAGTACCATTTTTAAGATAGCTGATCCAACGTTGTACCCACCACATACACCCATGCATCTTGTTCCTTTAACTCTCCCCACGCAAAATAATACTCTAATTGGTTTATATGTTCTTGGTCAATTATTTGCTGATTTTGATCAAACATGTAAAAAGAGAATTACGCCAACGGGTATTACTGAAGAGGAAAGGGGTTTTGAACAAACAAAACAATGTTATTTAACAGAGGTTATGCCGTTCTTTAAGATTCTCAAAGAACATTTTGAGGGTCTTCAAAAAACCCTAAACAAAGATGTATCTGATATGAAAGAGGTGTATAAAACTGTGGAAAATAAGGGAAAACAACTGGCCATTGATCTTAAACACAGTGAAATTGAGAGGAAAAATGTTCTCATCATGAATGAGAATTTGATTGCTAATTGTGTTGCACAGGACGTGTTTTATACCGCTACTGAATCCGCTTTATCTGTTTGCCAATTTCATGAGATGTCTATTACATTGAATGTTTTCCAGAATCGTGTTGTTGAGCTTGAGGGGGAGAATTTAAAATTGCATGAGAAAATTCAAAACAATGAACATGATAACATGGTCAGGCATTTTTCAAACCTAGAGGTTGATAATCTTAACTTACAATTAAAGTATCAACATTTAGAAGAAAGAATTAAAATCTCAAATGCCAAGACATCTTCGGATGCTCCTGAATTTGATGCATATTTTGAATTAGCCAAACGTGATGAAAAGATTCAAGCTCACACTAACACGATTCGGAAATTGAGGGTTCAAATTGCCCAATTAAAGTCTAATAAGAGTGATGTGACTAACACCCATAAACCAAAGTCTGTAGATTCTCAGAATTTTCATTTTCAAGACATCATCAACAAACTACAATATGAAAATGA
>LBNU01021105.1:54753-66172 GCA_014162995.1 Artemisia annua
GAGAGAACGATCAATCCCCCGGTACTTGCCACTACACTATACTACATCGGTCAGGTACACTGCCTGGTGGGGATTGCAAGCTTCTCGAGATCCCTCGAGAGGTAAAACGTAGTGCGTGTTGCAATCCACGTGCATCAAAGAAGCAGCCTTGAAGGAATACAGAAAAGCTGAAACGACTTGTTTTCTTTGGAGAGAATTAAATAAAATAAAAGTTCCATTCTGTTCTTTTGTGTTGCTCAGTTACTTATCATTATTTTATCAATCTGTTTCAAAGAATTTGCGTTCTTATAATCTTTGAACGGTTCAACTGGTATCAGAGCCAGGTTCTACGTGTATGGTGCAAACTAAGTCTGGTTACAAGGCATCAGGAGAACCAGTTACTACGTTGCAACAACATCGCCGACCACCACAGACTAAAGATACAGCATCAACGATGACTAATACCGATGATAAACCTTTTAGTCAGGATGACCTCGCGACTAAGGTTGATAAGCTCGCTAGTCAACTAGAGTCTATTATGGGTTGGATATAAGCACAACCATCAAACCAACCCAAGGCTCACGAGACACCCCTAAAGGAGACATATGGGTTTTCTGGTTTCGATGATGAAGATGAGGACAATGAAAACGAGGAAGACATTAATAAAACAATGAAGCATGATTCTCACCACCCATTTAAGGTTGAAGATAAGATTGACATCCCGACGTATAATGGCACTATCGACGCGGAGAAATTGGATTCATGGCTTGACCAGTTGGAGACTTACTTCACTTTGTATGGGTTTCATAGCAGTGAGAAGGTGGTCTTTGCGCGACTGAAACTAACAAGCCATGCGTTTGGTTGGTGGAATTCTCAGTTGAAAATCATGGGCAATGAAGAAATTAGTTGGAAAAAATTCACTCAACTCTTACGACAAGAGTTTTACCCCATGGGGTATGTTCAAGATCGATGGACACGGTGGCACAATTTACGTCTACAAAGAGGTCAGAGTGTACAAGAATACACCACAGAATTTCGTCGACTCGCGGTGACTTTGGGGATTCCAATAGATAATGTAGACGTTTGCACTAAATATGTTGCTGGCTTACCTCCCCAAATTCAAACTGAAATGCGGTTGCCCGTGATAACAAATATCTCGAATGCTAGCAGCATTGCGATGGCGATTGAGCAGAAAAATAAAATTGGAGGAAGAAAGTTTGTAGAAGGACTAAACAGTGAGGCATCAAACAGTAACCATCACAAGGAAGAGTTCAAAAAAAAGGAGCCACACACTCAGATGAAAATAAATATTGTAGCAATTGCAGGATAACGGGACACACAGAAGATAAATGCTGGAAATTACATCCAGAGTTGTTCCCGAAGAAGTGGATAAAAAATTATCGAAGTGGGAAACGTACAACTGCAACTACCCAGGTCAATCATGTTGTAGACTTTGAGTCGGTTAAAGAAGCAGACAAGAGTTTGTTCTTGATGACGAAGCAAAAGGAAAATTCATCTACTATGAAAGACAAACCTGATGAAAAAGAAGAACTGTTCACTCTCAATATGGAAGTGAAACAAGAAGTGATTGACGCCATCATCGATCCCGGAAGTGAAAAGAATTTAATTTCTTCTAACCTTGTTGAACGGTTGGGTCTCGAGACAAAACCACACCCTCATCCATATTCATTGGGGTGGATCACGAATGACGTGGATACACAAGTGAACCGACAATGTAAGGTTCGTTTTGCTATTACAAACCAATTTATCGACGAAGTCATGTGTGAGGTAGTACCTCTCGACGTTTGTCAAGTTATTTTTGGCAGCCCTTACCTATGGGAATGAGACGCAGTGTATTTTCGACGTGAACAAAAGTATCAGTTCGAGAAGGATGGGAAAAGATATATTATCTACAAAAACAATGTCACAAAATATGCCAATTTTGCAACTACTTGTCGAGCTAGAAAAATGGTGAATGCTTGTCGAATTTTATCACTTTTAATGGTATGACATGAGAAACAAAAGTGTTACCGAAGTGCAACAAAACCAGAACAACAACACACAAAACAATGGGACAACAATGGGGTTCTAAGGAAGGTGGTGAAGTCTCGTTTCTTCATCGTCGATACTAAGAGCACCGGGCGCTGGTTTTCTTCGCTGGAGAAGGCAACTCGGTTTTGGAAAATGATGAGATAAAACGGAATGATTATCTTCGAGTTCAAGGACAGTGCAAAGAAAACGATCTTGTTGGGTTACAACTTGGAAAAGAAATATCGAAAGGTGAGGGGAAGAAAGTTAAACCTGGATATGAACAAGAAAAGATGTTAACAGAAAACACTATTGTTAAACGAAAAACAAGCTCGACACGACGCGGTGTAAGACGATCATTTCTTTTTGGGGAAAAGGACAACACCCAAGTGCAGCAAGGTGGTTCTCTAATGAAGTTGGTGCAACCCGATTTCCTCATCTCGAGTCTTAAGATCAGCAGGCGCTGCTCCTCTTTTCTAGGGAAAGGGAGGCATGATCCGTAGTGATCTTCAAATAATGTAAAAGACAAAATAAAGAGATATGGGTTGGAAGTTTGAATAAAAAGAGATATCTCTGCATGATAACTTTGACCCATAGCTTATCTTTTTAGTTTCTTAGATTATCTTTCAGTTTCTTATATTTTGTAATAGGTGATAATTATCACATAGCCTTTCTTATCTTTAGTCATACTAATATAAATAGAAGACATGGGAAGAGAATGAAAGAAGCAGCCTCGAAGGAAAACAGAAAAGCTGAAACGAATTGTTTTCTTTGGAGAGAATTAAATAAAATAAAAGTTCCATTCTGTTCTTTTGTGTTGCTCAGTTACTTATCATTATTTTATCTATCTGTTTCAAAGACTTAGCATTCTTATAATCTTTGAATAGATCACCTACTCTATTTTTAACCCAAACATCATACAACCAAAAAATGACACTTTTCTTTACCTCAGAACTGCAAACTAACAAATAACTCAAATCACTATAAACCCATGACCAACAAAAAGAAATCTTTACACAAAACGTCATCATCATCAGCAAGAACCTAAAAAAGCGCATATAATAAGAGATTAGCGGATTAATTTTGACATGCAAAACTGACATAGAATAAATTTCATACAAGAAAACAACATTTTTATCCTGTTTTATCCCCATGGTTAACAAAACACTTACAAATTTAACATTTTTACATCAAAACTGAAATAACAAAAACTTGTTAACACACTAAACTCTAATCGTAATTTACAAAAATAATCCCATTTCTTTGATAATTATCAAAATTTAGCATAAACTACACAAGTTATTCACTTATTTAACCACAAACACCATACAAACAAAAAATAGACCGTTTTCTTTATCTAAGAATTATAAAGTAACAAATATCTCAAATCAATATAAACCCATAACCAACAAAAAAAGAAAACATACCTTAAGATCACCATCACGTTCACCATCATCAAAAACTTGAAAAGGCACATATTATCATAGATAGCAGGATTAAAATTGACATGCAAAATTGGCACAAAATAAATTTCAAGCATATTTTTCTTACCTACACACATTGTGTGTGCGCAAGTTTTTGTATAAGAAACTAGTCAAATGAAAAAATCAGATATGATTTTCGATATTTTGAAAAACTGATAATGGAACACAGGTGTACAACATACAGCAAACCCTCTTAACTAAGCACCACCTAAGTGAAAACCCACTAACCATTATTTAAATCCCTCTAAGCTGTCTACTCGGTTGGCCCGGCGTATGAACAATGTCGGCTCGAGCCGCGGCTCCACAATGTACCCAAGCGCACAACTCCCTTAAGCCCATCCCCCAAATGGCGGCTTCGAAACACTGCCGGCTCTCCAAAACACTTCAATGAATGTTATATAGTATAATTTTAATATGCTGTTTTAATTTTATTTTATTGTAATATTTGGTGTATTGTTTTTGGATTAATGAAGTTTTTATTTTAGTATTCTTTGTTTCAAAAAAATAAAAGCTGGTGGTGATGTTAATTACTCCCTCCGTCTCAAAATAATTGTCAGAGGACAAAAATCACAATGTTTAATAAAAGTGGGACCACTTTATTTTTCAACCATTTAAATGGAATATTCTCTCTCCAAATTCTCTAGTTTTTACTAAAAAAGGAAAGTGGACAATTTTTTTGAGACATCCTAAAAAAGAAATATGGACAATTAATTTAAGACGGAGGGAGTATCTTATTACATCAAGTCAGTGGTGATGTTGGTGGTCGAAAAAAAAAGCTGATGTGACGCTGAGTTGACGACGCACAGGTGTTTTTGAAGTCATTATTACAAACTTTAATGAAATTTTAAATTAGCCAGTTAAAGGTAAAATTGTTATTTTGCAAAAATCAGAAAAAAAGAAGCTAAATAATAAGGTTTATGCTTTTCTTAAGCCGTAAGTCTTTCAATTATTCTGAGATTAACAGACTAGTTTTATACACAAATTAATACTTTTATAATCCAAGCGTTGTTGAAAATTTATAACATGATTTTGACCAGCTGACTTTTGTAAATATTTTAGGTGATTGTTTTGGATTCATATAAATTATTCAAGGAATATAATCGAATCACACTTTATATACATATACCTTGTCAAAGAATATTTGTCCTGAAAAGTCGTATCATATAAATCATTTTATTATTTAGTTTTGTAGTCTTATAAGACCACATTATGACATGATCATGATGTCAATGAAAGGAGTTGCTCACTTGTTTCATTTTACTACTAGTATTCATAGTGAAAAGTTTCTAATAAATACTACACACGCGTGTACCAATATTTCTGGAAGCAAGTATTTGTTTATTTTAATTTTACTTAATGGTTATTAATATATTAATATTCAACAATACTACTGTTTGTTGATCAACTTCCTTAGTCTTATCAACAGTAATATACTTAATAAAAAGTTTCAAAGTGAGTTGTTCAAGTGTTGTTATGTTCGATTGTTGGAATCTAGATCCATTTGAGATAAACTCGACTAGTCACAACATTTGGTGTGGTATTGATTTATTAACGACCTTCTTGTCATCCTAAAGCTCTAAATCTTACGTAGTATTAATATGTAATGAAATCTATTTGATATATGTAAACAGTGTTCATGAAACACGAGTTGGACGAATTCAATTAGCAACCAAAAAGATATATATTAGTTAATAAACAAAATGAGTGGAAATACTATAGAAGGAAAAAGACCCACAATTTGAATTAGTATTAATATCATCAACCACATATATTGACCTAACTACAAACAATTATTTGGTCGTTTGTTTATAAATATATGGATGTATGAAAGTAGCATATATCCTACAAGATCATCTCAACCATTTTTTCTGGACTTTTCTTGCAATTTTTTTCTCCTCAAGGCATCTCCTTTAAAGTCTTGTATTTGATACTTGATGTTTCTAATATCGTCAAGAGAGATAAATATGAGTAAGCGTTCAAATTTCATGTTAGAGGTTAAATATTTACACCCGTTTATGTTTAATTGTTTATTATGTGATAATGGTAAAGCGATGATATTGGAATGGCTCAATCAAATCAAATCTCCTAGATGGAACAGGGTCTTTTAATTTGATTGAGCCGTGCCAATATCATGAACTACTGCTATATCATCATATGAGTTTGAATAGTTATTCACATCTTTTTGGCCATTAACCAATCTTTGTGGGGTTGTATTTTTGTTTGTGTTTGTGTTTGGATTTTGATGATTTCATATGATTCTATGTGCATATTTGTATGTGGTACATTAAACATAATTATCTTTTTCTACGGATATACATCTTAGCTAGATTATATCGAACATGATTTACTCTTAAGTCTTAAGGTCATCTATTACGTGCCACATATAGTGAATCATGGTTAGCTCTAGGTAAAACCACATCCATCATCCATCTCTCAAAAGCAAGGTTGTAGTTTTCACATGTCAGGTATGAGGTAACGAGTGAAAGCAGACAATTACTGCAACGGGTAATTTTTATAGTATACGATTCTGGACTTTTTAAAGCAATGTCTTTTTAAAAGTTTTATAGAATAGCGACGACATACTAAATATGATAGCAGTAACTATAGCAGATTAACGTTATAGTTTTTACACATAGGGTGGAGTTTTGATACAATTGACTCATTCAACTTATGTGACCTCATCTCAGTTTTAGGAGGTTTTGACGAATCTGATCATTTAGAGACTAATGAGTCTAAGTTAATAACTAGGGTTCATATTCAAAGCATGAGACAAAAGCAAATATAAGTTGCATCTTAGCTACTAGATATTAGATCATCCATGTTGATAAACAAGGAACTAGTATTCTATCAAGAGTTTTTTATAGATCAGCCATGTTGAATTGTTGATAAACAAGGAAGACGGGTTGTGATATATGATTCTAATTAACGGAAGTAAGCATTGCAATCTTTATGTAATGTTCTCGAAGAGGAAAGTCCTTCAAGAGTAGGTGGCACGCTGCAGGTAAATTCTTGATATTATGATATGAATACGACTCAAAAGCAGGGCCAAGCGTTGAAGGACCTATGGGTTAATTTAATTGAATTGTAGGACATGCACGTATAGTTGTATTACTTAATACTACTAGTAGTACTTAATTTGAAATGTCTTAAGTCATTTAACGGAGGAAATAGTCTTCCTCCATGTAGTTTAGATTAGGATTTGGACTCCTTATTTACGTGTCTTGTTTGAGAAGTCTGGTGTACGTTATACGTATTATATATATACCCACGCTGATTATGAAGTTTAAGGATAGAATTATTTAGAGTCGATAGACTGCGGAGAAACCTGCTTCTCTCAAATAGCAGGAGGTCTGCTTATTGTTTTTAATTTATTTATTTATTTATTTTATTATTATTATTATTATTATTATTATTATTATTATTTTTAATTATCCAAAGTATTAGCCAATTTGATTCATATCATAATGTTACAGTACATTTCTTGAGTTCGTAGTTCTCTTATAAAATGTTTCCACTAGTAGATGGTAAGCGCTACAAGATGATCTGTCAATTTCAGACGTACTGTAACTCTAACTTAGTTAAATGAGTTATTAGAGGATGTAAAAAATGACAATATATGTTAACTAAGTGACATATGCCCGACGGTATGCAGATAAACGGAAAGTATCTGAATACCAGACATGTTGCAACCCAAGATATAAATAAGTTAACTAGAAATTTTTTTAAGTGAGATGCAACAAGAGTATCCAGCACTGTTACATAAGAATGAAATTAATTAATAACTCGAAGTTAAAGAATATGGCTTTAAAACATGCAAAGTTGTTGTGCTCCATATAATATGTAAATACAATTGTATTTATGTGTCACATGGAAAACCATTAAGCAGATCATTGTTATTAGTTCTTCAGGGTTCTAGGGCTTTAGGCATTAGGCATAAACTATCTCCCTCCAGAACACCAACTTTACAATATGATGTTTGATATGTTGATACCCTATATATTTTGGAGTTACGTCACGGTCATTTAGGCAATGTTCCATTGAAATCGACTTTTGTTGCTACATTGAAATCAATTTTTGTTGCTAAAAGTGGGCGGCAGTCGAGTCATGTCAGTAACTTTTAAGAGGGGGCAAAAATTGAAATCGATTTAGGCAATGTCACAACTTTTAAGAGGGGGTAAAAGTTAAAAGTGGGCGGCAGTCGGGTAATGTCAGTAACTCGACTTTTGTTGCTACATTGAAATCGATTTTACTTTTAATGAAGTGAAATTTTTCGGTATTTATTTGCATGTGAGAACCAAAACTAAGAATTGATGATGATATGCACAATAGTTAGCACATACTTGCTTTTTCTGATCGATATTAACATCGGTAGTTGAAGCAAAAATGAAAAGTCGGATAACAAAAATTCACAAAACTATAGAGTAGCATAAGAATCTACATTATATCTCCACGAAAATGCAAATGTCCTTAATCACTTGACCATGATGCAACCATTGGATAAATTTTTATATTTATACTATTTACCTATTTATGGAGGCAAAATGAAATTCTCTGATCAATTGACATTACTCGAGTGAACTTTGCGGGGCAGCTGCCCACACTGCCCCATTGTGGTACCGCCCCTGGTCATAGGTCATTCACGTTTAGCAATTAATTAGTTTTCAGTTTAAACGGGTTAGCAGGTTAGGTAAAAGGGTAATCCAAGCTCAAAGATACAAAACGTATATATTTGTGTTACTTTAAAAATTAGAACCACTTGTTCATTAGATAATCAAAAAGATCTTTTAGTTTGAGATATTATAGCATTTCTTTTAATAGGTAACGTCTCCAACCCTGTTATTGATACCGATCTTAGAATTTGTGGTCATATCGCATTTTCTGATAGTATTTAATGTATTTAAGAGATTTGGTACTCTAAACTCTGAAGTCTATTAGAGCATTTGCAATGTTAACGTGAGTGGGTGAGTTATAGGGCAATAACACGCGTTATTGCCTGCGTTACCATTGCAGCCTTTGAGTTATTGAGGCGTTAACGTGGGACGTTACCCAGGTAACGCCACGTTAAAGCCTTGTGTTTAAAAAAAAAAATTTTTTTTGACACTTTTAACCCTATGAACTTTTATAGTTTTTGAACTTAAGATATTGGGAATTACAAAAGGCCCCCTTATTTCTTAAACAAGTAAATACGATACAACAACAAACGATACGATTCATTGAAATTCAAACCAATACGCGAAAGTGAAAACATACGAAACATAAAATAACAATACAATTTAAATAGACTTGTAATTATCGATGAGTGCTGACTTTTCTTCCCAAACTTGCAACACTTGTTCCCTGACCATTTTCAAGGCGACTTGAAGTTGCAAATCCGTTTCATCATTTCTTAAAAGGGTTTCTAGACCGACCCTGATTATTGGATGGTCTTGAGGCAAATGACATAACCTTTCGACCTCTGGAGCACGAGACTCCCTCTGTCGAATAGTACGAGCGATCTCACCAAACAACTTGTTAATCAACTTAAGTTCATTTTCTTGTTCAATGTGTAATCGGGTAAGGATTGTTCTTTGCACCTCATCTGGTTGGTTAGTCATAGTGGTTGTTGAAATTTAGTTTGAGTTGTATGTTGATACAAAGTTGAGCAAAGATGGTATTTATACAGAAACTAGTCGTTAGATAATTTTAGTGGAGAAACTAGCCGTTAAGCATTTTATTCAAACTTAAACTTAAACTTACATCATACAAGACCGTACGGAAATACTTAACATAAAGCAACACACGATACAGTAATACAAAGCCATTAATCCCAATATCGGTTCCAGATTGGGTTTCTTCTCAAAATCAACCAAACGTGAAAATATTGGAATGGTTGCCCAGCATGGCGTTCTCTGTACACGTTTAATGCGTCTTCAATACGAACATCTGGCTCACGTGTAGGCTGCAAATTCAAGAAAATGTCATGAAATACTTGACATTTAGAGTTCAACCGTGACCACTTACTCGTTATTTGGCTCTTGGTACGGACAGGACCATCTGATTGTTCGTTGAATCTTCGTGTTACGACTGTCCAAAAACGGCCTTCCATCGCATGGAACTCATGAACATTTTGCCACATATCGGCTAGCAAGGTTTCTTCTTCAATCGATCAATGATTTGCCATTGCGAATTTTGTTTAGAAAGTGAAGTGTGTTTAGAAAATGAAGTGTGTGAAAAATTGTATGATAATGTATGCTATTTATAGGAGTGTATTAAAGTTTAAAATTCAAATTTTGAACATGTGAGCGGGATAATTTGAAATTTAAAATTCAAATAAAAGGCGGTTAAACTTTTAAATTGCAAATTCAAATATAAAAAAACAAAAAAAACGTGTGCAATAAACATCTACTATTCAAACGTACGAAATTTCAAATTCAAATTCAAATGGGTGGTTAAACGTTTGAATTTCAAATTCAAATTCAGTAGCGGGATAATTTTTGAATTCAAATCTGTTCAAACAGCCATATAAATACCCATTCTCAGTTCCTTAAAAAAACACACACAAATCATACACAAATCACAAACAATTCTCTCAAAGTAATGGCTAACAACAATTCACCAGATCACGCTTCAGATTACAACACCCCACCCGAAGAACTTTTCCCCGTATTTCCATATGACAATCAACAACCCAATAATCCACCACAAGATTTGTTTCCCGTTTTTCAATATGACAATCCACCACCAAACACTCCACCGGAAAGTTCTGTTTCCACCTGTAAACAATCCACCACCACATTACAATCCAGCCGCAGACAATCAACAACCCAACATTCCACCACAAAACCAACCACGACCTTTGTCAGCTGAAGAACTGTACGAGCAAGACATGCAAGAATTGTTGAAGGTTCAAGCAGAGGAAGAAGAGNTGTAAACAATCCACCACCACATTACAATCCAGCCGCAAACAATCAACAACCCAACATTCCACCACAAAACCAACCACGGCCTTTGTCAGATGAAGAACTGTACAAGCAAGACATGCAAGAATTGTTGAAGGTTCAAGCAGAGGAAGAAGAGGAGAGAAGAGCTCGTGAGGAGTACTGGTTTGCTAAACGGGCTCGGAGAGAAGCTCGTTGTGCATATCGAATCGCACATGGATTGCCCCGTGTGTCAACAAGTGATGAAGATTCGAGTGCTTCGAGTGACGAGGGCTGGGTCTCGGATGACTCGTTTTACTAATTTGTAGTTTTATGTTTAATTATCGTAGGTTTATATTTAATTATCGTATTTTATGTTTAATGTTTGCTGTAGTTTGTTGTAGTTTGTTTAATGTATGTTTAAATTTTAGTTATTAATATATAAGTTGTGTTTTGTTAAGTATTAAATGAAATATTAGATTTAGTTGAGGGTTGAATTTGAAAATAGTTGAAGTTAATGTGTTAAAGCTGAGTTATTGCTGAATTATTGATGTGGGTGTTGAGTTAATGTGTTGAGTTAAAGTGTTAAAGCTGAGGTGGCGCTGAGGTGGCGCTGAGTTATGTAATAACTTGGGTTAACATTGTGTATGCTCTAAGAGACGAAGCAATGCCCAATTTGATACAAACAGTGTGCAAAAAACTGTTGCACTTTTGATCATACTAGACGAGTACCCGTGCATAGCAACGGGATTTTATAGCGACGGATAGTTTATTGATAAAAAAAGTTTATAGGTTATAAACGAAAAACAATAAAAGTTTGAAGTTTGGAAATTTAACATAATGTTTTGAAACCTGGTTCAACCCGGGTGGTTCAACCGGTTGAACCGTTCCAGGCAAAAAATGGATTGATTTAAACCGGGTCAACTTGCTAGGTTGGGTCAAAAACGGTTCAAATTAAACTGGTTCAACCCGTCCGGGTTTGAAGTGTCCCGGGACAACCCGGTTTTTGTTTTAATTGATTGTATTTAATTT
>LBNU01021105.1:66197-96371 GCA_014162995.1 Artemisia annua
CTATGATATGACGAAGAATCTCCAGCTAACGAAATCGACAACACATTAACACCATCCTTAACCGCGTGATCGATAGCGGAGAGAATATCTGCACCAAAACACTCCCCATCGGCCTCTTTCCAACAAACTTTATAAACAGCTATTCTTGCACCCGGTGACATTCCTCGAGCTGTACCATAAGCTTGTCCGAAAAGGTTAGCCCCACGCACGGGCGTACCTGCAATCGTTGCCGCTACGTGTGTCCCGTGCCCATCTTGGTCTCGTGGAGACTTGTACTCTACTTCTTCGTTGATTCTGCGTTTAAAATGAGCTTCATATCCTCCATAAAACGATCTTGCTCCAACGATCTTTTTATTACAATGTCGTTTTTCAAAACCACGACCAGTTGCACAAGCTCCTTTCCAATGTTTCGGAATGGAGCTGAAACCCGTGTCGTTAAAGCTCTCGCTCTCAGGCCAAATCCCGGAATCCACCACGCCAACTACAACGTCATTTTCTTTGAATTTTACGTTTTCTTTTCTGTATCGCACAAGCCCGAGAAATGTAGGGCTTCTAGTAGTTTGCAGTTTATATATCGTGTCGGGTAGGACACTCACGACACCTTTTTCTCTTGCTAGTTGTTCCGCTTCTTCTTCCGTCAATCGAGCTGCAATCCCATGAAATGCAGAGTCATATGTGTAAATGACTCTTTGATCACTTCTTTCGTCATCGATAACTTGTGTTGCAAGTGATACTGATTGTATAAGTGACGAGTACCATTCGACATGATCTAAAAACATTTTGGGCATGGCTAACTTATCGATATGAATGATAAACGTTTTCAAACCCGACCCATTGTTGAGATATTTCGAATGAGAATGTGTAGCAGTAAGGTGATTTGAAAGATATAGACACAGAACTAGAAACCATATCATTTCAGTTTTAACCATAACTTTTTAACAAACATAAGGGTTTACTGAGGGTTCAAAGGAAATAGTATTAAATATGAGATGTATGAACGGATATATAAGCTACGTGAAAGTTGGGATTTGATGCAAAATTAACCATAATATTGGTAGGTAGGGGACATTTGCCTCTTTCTTTACGTTGGTTCAAATTTTCATAAGCAAGTGTACCTATAGATTAATAATTTCATTAACACTAATTACAAGTAGTCGTATATAGTAGATTCAAGGTAACTTGTACGTACGCCGTAGTGAACACGAAGTGAACAGTTAGCTTGTAAATGCATATGGGGTTTCGGATATGCATAATTAAAAACTAGTAGAAGATAAGATTCGATCTGCAGCTAATATTAAAGATTAGACTTAGACCTACTTATAGTAACTGGGTTGACTCGGGTTATGTTTTATCTCCTAAACATAAAGAAAACGTATAAAACTGCTCGAAAGTTTCCTCAAGTGTTTTATTTAAGCATAGGATCCGTATATATCAGTTTATTAGAAAAAACGCCGTTAGTGTTGGGATAATGATATTAAAATACTTATGCACTGATGCGACACAATGCGCCCATTTTGAGAATGCATTGTGATAATATGCAAATAAATTTTAACATCATTTTACCAGGGTGAATTAACCCTTTTACAAAAAAAAAAAAAAAAAAAAAAAAAAAAAAAAAATTAAACAATTTGAGAATGCATTGAAACGAAACTCTGCGTTGAGAATGCAGGCTCTAAGCAAAACAAGTTAGGAATGACAATAAACTGAGGTATAAAGTGAAAACAGGGCCGCCTGTCTTATAAAAGAACTCAAAACAGGGCTGGAAACGAGGATATGTTCAAGCCTGGTTATAGGTTTTGGACACAAACTTCACAACCCTCATCTTCGATGTAATCTTATGTAACCAAAGTTAACTATATTCAATAGACAGCAAGTGAACGCTGGAACATTTCATAGGCTATGGTCTTTAGTTAATTATAACAAATGTGAGTCTCTTGGATTGGATAATGAAATGTGGGATATGTGGATTTAAGGTTGTCTTCTTTTTTTTTTTCCTTCCTGAACTACAAATTTTATTACCACAACACTAGCAAGAAGCTAGAACAACACAATTACAACGAAATAAGCAAGGGACTACGTAACAAATCTACCCAACTAAATCTCATATTACTTCTAGCATTACACCAAGTATATGACAAACACACAATCTCATCGAATATAACAGCCTTTGTAGGAGACTTTCTACCGAAGATAACCTCATTATGAACTCTCCGAACGTACCACCATAACACGTAGAACACCCCTCCCAAAGCTTCTTTACGCTTACCTCGAATTTTGAGACCCAGAAACCATGTCAACCACTCCTCATAAGACCCAAAATCCATCAGGCTAATGCCCCACCATATCATAATCTTATGAGCCAAACTCTTAACCAAAGAACAAGAAAACAGAATATGGCTAGAAGATTCAACAAACGCACCGCATAAGGGGCAAAGTATGGACTCGATATCCAAATCTCTAAGAGAAAGATTTAATCTTGTTGGTAATTTATCTAACCTTACCTTCGAAGCAAAAATATTTATTTTACCTGAACCACTGAAATCCATTGAGTTTGTGATGAAACCTCGGGCAATTTGAAGTCATCTAACACCTTTCTAATGGATGCCACTGAGAATTCACCCGAGCCCTCCAATTACCAAACCCACCTATCTTGAGTTTGAGACAAGATAACACACGATAACTTCGAAGACAACTCATTAAACTGTTGAGATTCAACACCTCCCCTCGACATTCGACGGAACGAATCACAAAAGTTATTAGAACCAACCTTGTTTGCAACCGAAACATTTTTACTCGCTTCCAAGTTATATAGCCGAGGATATTGATCTTTCAAGGAACAATCGCCTAACCAAACATCATCCCAAAAAAGGGGTTCTTCACCATTTCCCACTTTATTTATTTATTTATTTATTTATTTTACAATAATCAAGAAGATCAATACCTTGCTGCCTTAAGTGAAAAACCTCTCGAACAATGTCTAACCAGATAGAAGACCGAGAGACTTTTGGCATTCTGATAAGATGCCCATTATCGCCATGAATCGATTTAATGAAACGAGCCCACAACGAAGAATTTTGAGATCCATAATGCCACACCCATTTGAAAATAAGAGCTCTATTTAATGCATGAAAACTTGAAACACTTAACCCACCTTTTTGTTTAGAAGCCAAAACGTTACTCCAACTGATCCACACGATCCACACAATTTTCTTTTCATTCGGCTCCATTCCATTAAAGAACTTACCCCTGATGGATTCCATAGTATTTAACACCTTCATTGAAGTCTTAAACAAAGACATATGATAAATAGGCATGGAACCCAACACAGATTTGAGAAGAGTTAACCTACCTCCAATAAATAGCGTTTTCGTCTTTTATTTAGACAACAATCCAAAAGACATTGAATAACCTCATTCCATGTGCTAATCCGAGACATCATGCCACCAACCTTAATTCCCAAGTAAGAAAACGAACGAGAGAAAGTCAAGCACCCAATCTGAGATGCCGCCTGCTCGACTTGATTAGACGAGACACCGATCCCCATTAACTTATTTTTGTTTAAATTAATCTTTAAGCCGGACGCACGATAAAAGCATTGCAACACTTGAACAATATGGCAATATTAGAGTCACACCATTGCCCCATGAAAATTACATCATCGGCGTAAAATAAATGAGATAACTTCAATGATGAACCCACACATACTCCTTTAAAAATACATGCATTAACCACTTGTTGGAATGATAAATTTAAACTTTCCATAACCAAAATAAATAAGAATGGAGAAAGGGGATCTCCCTGTTTAAGGCCTCTATATAATTGAAACTCTGGTGTTGGACTTCCATTGACGAGAACTGACCCCCTAGATGATCTCAAACATCTTTGGATCCACCCACACCATGTATCCCTGAAACCAAATCTTTTCAAAACATCATCCAAATAATCCCAACAAACCAAGTCATAAGCCCTTTCAAACTCTACCTTAAAAATCATCGTTTATGTCTTCTTAGTTTTACACCACGAGATAAGTTCATTTAACATGAAAGGACCATCTAAAATTTGTCTATTAGCAATAAACGCGGACTGAACTTCATTTACAATATCACCTAACACACCACATAATCTATTTGCTAGAATCTTGGCTATGATCTTATACATACTTCCGATTAAGCTAATAAGCCGAAAGTATTTAATCATTTTAGCTTCTAGCATCTTCGGGATCAAAGCGATAAAAGAAGAATTACCACCTTTAGGAAAATGACCATGTTGAAAGAAATATTTCACTGCAGCCACCACTTCACTACCTATAAATCTCCAATATCTTCTATAGAAGCCAAACGTAAATCCGTCAGAGGACTTATCCGAACCGCAATCCCAAACTGCCCTTTTGATCTCTTCATGTGTTAAATCCTTCTCTATGTCCATTCTTTGATCTAAAGTTATTCGATTTGGAAATTCCACCTCTAACTGTGTCTTGTGTGACAAGGACAAGAAAACCTATCAGCAAAATGGTTCAAAAAGGCATTCTTTACCTCGATTGGGTCATCAATCCAAACACCATCAGTAAGAACCTCTTATAACAAGTTGTACCTTTTTTTTATTATTTTTTTATTATTTTTTTAAATGATCCCATTAAAATATCTAGAATTTTCATCACCTTCAATTGCCCATTTAACCTTTGCCTTTTGAGCAAGCTATATATTCTCAAGCCTTTCAATATCATGTAGAGATTTCATAATTCTCATTCGTTTAGCCACTAAATCCACATCATTATCCCCATTATCTAAAGCATGATCAATAGTAATTAACTCATTTTTTAAATGATCTTTATACCTCAATTTTATTTCCTTATTTTCTGTAACCCAACTTCGAATTTTTTGCTTAAGAAATTTCAACTTCTTATTCATTTTTATCATAGCATTTGCCTCGTCGGATATCCCTTCATTCCAAGTCTCCTCTATCATTTTATCAAACCCTTCCATATTAAACCAATAATGGTATAAACGGAAAGGAACTAGACCATAATCAACTGTTAATTCACTTAGTAAAATTGGACGATGGTCAGATAAGTATCGATCCAAACATACAACAGAAATATTTGGACTTAATTCCATTAAACCTTCGGAAATTAGAAATTGATCGAGCTTACTCATTTTCCAAGCCGAACAGTGAGACCAAGTAAATCTATAACCTCCTAATGGAAGATCCACCAAACCACCCAAAGCTATAAATAAATTGAATGTTGCTGCTCCCTGCTCATGAAAACACGAACCAAATCGTCCATCTCACGTACGAACTTAAATAAATTCACCCATTATAACTACTTCCCTATTCCACTTATCTAACAAATGATTCAAATAATCCCATAACATCTTCTTCTCGGATACCACTTGGGGAGCGTACACCGAGATAATAAGAATTTTAGAAGACGACGGAACCCATAAACCTATAATTGCTACAAAGTAATCGATATTGTAACATTTTCTTTATGAAACATACATGGATCCTACACACACAAGATACCTCCAGAATTTCCAACAGATTGACTTATGGCAGAATCAAAAGCATAGTTACCCTAAACTATCTTGATGTTACGAAGATCAATATTATTCTCCATTTTAGTTTCTTTAAGAGATAAAAAATTAACCTTATGTTTAAAACACAACTCCTTTACCCAATCTTTTTTGGCCTTTTAGGCAAGGCCTTGAACGTTCAATGACATAAAATTCATTGGTTAAACTCATGCGCTCCTTGAGACTCAACGATCTCTTCAATGTTTTTTATGCAACCCTCCATCTTGTATCCCATTGTTTGTCCCACCTTTATCAAATCGTCCATCACTTGTAATATAGAGCCCCCTGATCTTGGTATCTCTACACTTTTAAAATGACCCGAACAAACAGATTCTTCTACGTTTTCCTTTCAGGTTGTTTTTGACACTATTTTCTTCTCTATTACCTCTTTCTCCTTCTCATGACACTTCTGATTGCACTAAGTTTCCTTCCCTTTTGAGTTATCCTGCATATTTGAATTAGCTTCTGATATATCCTCGGGGTAAACCCCGGAGGATACCTCAAGTTACCATCGGATTACACACCTTTTCATTAGACATAAATGTTAAATGGGTCATCACATTGTTTATCATCCATTCCAAATTTGTTATCCTCCTTTTCATTAGACATAACCTTCCCATGCTCAAAAATAGTTTCTTGTATCTCTTCTTCTTCACTTGTTACTTCTAAATGATTATCCATCTGTATTTCCCCATTCTTCCTATATACGTTCTCATCTATTGTTTCAACATCAGATTCATTATGGTCTTCTTCCTCCGTAAACTCAGGGACCCAGCTAGTAACTTCTTTGCACAGACCCAATACACTTTACCATGATTAATTATTTTAAATGATTCAAAAATCTTCTCTTCCAAAGTCGTCTTAATACATATTCTTTTCCTATGTAGGTGTGACTCATCCTTGTCCTCATCGTACAACATTTCACCCCATTTAGAATATATTCTAGCGAATGTATTTTGAGACCAAATGCTTAATGGAACGCCCTCAATATCTACCCATGTAACCCTTCCATTAATATTGAACGTCTTAGATGCTTGTTATAACTTCGAGAACCATGATCCAACGCCAACATGAGTCATAAAATTATCTTTTGCAAATTTTAATTGAAATTGAATCACCACCCAAAAACCTCCCATATAACGAAGAGTGATATTTTCAAAACCTTATGTTGCTGGTATCACCTTTAAATTTGATAATGATCCAAATTCCTTCACTTTCCCAAATAATGATAATGAAAGATCACTTTGTAGTGTACAAGAATCGTCAAGTACTAAAGCATGTTTGTTCTCTTCCCCTACACCATGATTCATTGATCCTAGTTTGACAGCATATGCATATGAATTAGAAATACCATGATTCCCAGTGACTGTGAGATTCACCTGAGAATGTCTTCTTCTCCACATTTTTTTCAAACTGGTTTGTTACATTTTTCATGGGTGTCCTTTGAATCTAGCCACGTTTGCATGCAACCTACAGTGACCCACCCAAATCGTACACAAGTTCTTTACCAATCGATCAATGTCATAAATCTTTATGAATTAAACAAAACCAAACCTGTTACCTGCTTTGGATCTCCTATTCGGAATGTAGGCATCAATCACATTCCCATAAGAATTGGATTGAGTTGTGAATCGCACTGAGTTAATATAATTAACCTTCGGTTACCAACAAGTAGTGATTAGGTAACGTCCTTTTTTTACCTTGACTTTCTTTTTTATAGTTATTATTTTTTTACCACTTATTCATATACTAATTTTTTTTACACTTATTCACACACTATTTTTTTACACTTAATAGTTAATACTTCTTTTACCACTTATACATAAACTAATTTTTTTTTACACTTATTACATTTTTTTGTACACTAATATTTTTTAAGCTTATTCACACACTATTTTTTTTACACTTATTATACTTCTTTTTACCATATTCATACACTAATTTTTGGGCAAATTACCTGAAAATGTATTTAACTTATCACTTTTTACCATTGTATGTAACATTCCTTTTTTTCCCAATCTGTCAATGAACTTGCAAAATCCGTTCATTGCGTGTAGCGGTGACCTATTTGACCTGCTGGAGCAGGTTAAGCTAACGATCGTTAGGTTTATCATTGCAATGTTAGTCCTTTAGACTAACGATCGTTTATCATGGCTACATACAATGACAAAAAATATCAAGTTAGATGACTTTCATTATTTTTAAAATTTATATACGTTTTTTACACGTTTTGCATATATTTTTATAGACGTTTTTATACACACATTTTTATACACGTTTTTATACACATTTTTATACACGTTTATACACACGTTTTTATACACGTTTTTATGCATGTTTTTATACGGATTTTTATACACACATTTGTATACACGTTTTTATGCACGTTTTTATACACATGTTTTTTATACACACGTTTTTATGCTGGTTTTACACACGTTTTTAAAATGTTTCAATACATACATTTTTATACACACATTTACACACGTTTTTATACACACGTCTTTATACACACATTTTTATATACGTTTTTATACACACGTTTTTATGCACGTTTTTATACACACGTTTTTATACACACTTTTAATTTAACTTTTTTTACACTTCTAATTTAACTTTTTTACACTTTTTTACACGTTTTTATATACGTTTTTACACACGTTTATATACACACTTTTAATTCAACTTTTTTACACGTTTTTTACACACGTTTTTATATACGTTTTTACGCACGTTTTTAATTTATCTTTTTTACCGCCACCACCCACCACCTCCACCCACCACTGCCACCACCACCCACCGCCACCACCACCACCACTGCTTCCACCCACCACCACCCACCACCGCCACCACAACCCACCGCCACCCACCAACCACTACCGCCGCCGCCACCAGTGAATGCGTATCCAACTTTTAAAACGTATAAGAAAATGGGCGATGGTGGTGTTGGTGGTGGCGGTGGGTGGTGGTGGCAGTGGTGGGTGGAGGTGGTGGGTGGTGGCGGTAAAAAAGATAAATTAAAAACGTGCGTAAAAACGTATATAAAAACGTGTGTAAAAAACGTGTAAAAAAGTTGAATTAAAAGTGTGTATATAAACGTGTGTAAAAACGTATATAAAAACGTGTAAAAAAGTGTAAAAAAGTTAAATTAGAAGTGTAAAAAAAGTTAAATTAAAAGTGTGTATAAAAACGTGTGTATAAAAACGTGCATAAAAACGTGTGTATAAAAACGTATATAAAAATGTGTGTATAAAGACGTGTGTATAAAAACGTGTGTAAATGTGTGTATAAAAATGTATGTATTGAATCATTTTAAAAAAGTGTGTAAAACCAACATAAAAACATGTGTATAAAAAACATGTGTATAAAAACGTGCATAAAAACGTGTATACAAATGTGTGTATAAACGTGTATAAAAATGTGTATAAAAACGTGTATAAAAATATGTAAAAACGTACATAAATTTTAAAAATAATAAAAGTCATCTAACTTGTTACTTTTTGTCATTGTATGTAGCCATGATAAACGATCGTTAGTCTAAAGGACTAACATTGCAATGATAAACCTAACGATCGTTAGCTTAACCTGCCCCAGCAGGTCAAACAGGTCACCGCTACACGCAATGAACGGATCTTGCAAGTTCATTGACAGATTGGGAAAAAAAAAGAAGGTTACATACAATGGTAAAAAGTGGCAAGTTAAATACATTTTAAGGTAATTTGCCCCTAATTTTTTTCACACTTTTTTTTACACTTATTCACACACTATTTTTTACATTTAGCACACTTCTTTTACACTCATATGTTTTATTTATTTAGTCATCTAATTTTTTTTGCCACTTAGAAAAATGACACTCACTTTTTGACATTTATTATACTTATACTTTAACCCAACGTTTAGAAAAAAAATATTTTTTTCCTCTTCACTTTTACACTAATTATACTTATACTTTAATGCAAGAGTAAAATACATCGTTGGTCCCTAAACTTTCCACAAAGCATCATCATGACCCTTAACTTTTAAATTTCGTCGTCTGGCATCCAAAACTAGGAATTTTGAGATCGAATGCGTCCCTCGACCAGAAATGGTGAGGTCAACGCTAAGTTTTGGTACATTTTCCAAGGGCATTATTGTCCAACCACATTTGCAACTAGTGTATGGTTAATATCTAACCCTACATTCAATTTTAGGGACCAACCGTGTTCTGATTTTGTTTTTAACTATGCAACTTGACCAAAACTTTTCAGATACACTTTAATTACTTCGTGGGAACCAATAAACCCACAACTAACCATTCATATTTCATTAAATCGGTATAAAATCTTTCAACAACACAGCACACATACATTCAATCAAACTAACTAAGAATGGCAAAAAATGATAAGGGGAAGGCTTTGTTCACTTGGTTGAGGAAAGAGGATTGCTCCAAGGAACACCGTTTGTCCGCTAAGAAGAGAAAGAGGCTGCCGACAATGGTTTACCAAAGTTTGATGATTTGGAAACAAGGATTACAAAACTTGAAGTTCTGTTTAAATATCTGAAGGAAATGAAGGAAATGAAGGAAAATGCTGATAGAGAAAGTTGTGGGTCAAGCTAAGTGTATGTTTAGATGGTAGTGAAGTTTGTAATGGTTGTCAACATGAGATCAATCAATACAAATCTGGGTTTTCAATAAATGATGGTGTTTCGCAATCAATAATTTGCATGTTATTGTTAATTCTTTAATTTCACTTTTACAAGTCAATTTGGCAGTTTGATTAAACGATTTGCCCTTTTAACTATAGTGGGTGTTTGGGTTAGCATTAACATATTGGAGTTACATGTTAAAATATGTAAATCATATGCATTTGTATCTGATGTAACCTTGTACAATTACCGGGTATGGTTTGACCATAGGTTAATCAAATTTTAAGTGGTCACTGGGTTTGGTTTTGGTGATACAAAGGTGTGATCGATTGTGGTCACTTCACCATCACATTTAGCATTTGGTTAGTTTGACTTTTTATATGTCAACGAATATCTAATATGTACATCCATGAAATATAATGTATTGGACAAACAATGTATTAGAACATGAGAATGAGTTAAGACATTGAGTTTTTAGCATTTAGTATTTGGATACTTTGACTTATAGTATTCAAGTGGCCAAACAATGTCTGATACAACATGAAAATGAGTTAATACATTGACAGATACAAGGTCCTACTGATAATTAACACAAAATTGGAGAAGACGATGCGGCCTCCAGTGCACAATCTTCACCTGATGCACATGTTAACGATGCACATACTGGAACTGGATTATCAACATACATAAACATTCATCCTGTCACTCAAACCTTACTTAGGATGGCTTGTTTCACTGGTTTTAAAATGTTTATTAGCATCACTAGGTACAACGTGAGAAGCACCAACACCATCAGCAATGTTTTCACCATCATTCCCATGAATTTCAACCTAGCCTTCCCGTTCACATCAAAACCTCGCTGACAAGTTTTTACAACTTCCTCGCCCTTTCCCTCTTGCAAAACGTCCTCTTCCAGAATCAGCTGACCCTTCTCCTCATGGATAACATCTTTTTTGTCTTTCATAACAACATCATCCTTCAATTTGTTCTTATCTATGCCCTTCCATTTACGGCGAGTCATAAAAGGTCTCCCACTTGACATCCTCAAGTGAGCATTTGCCTCTAACCAACCCATGTCCTTTAAACCAATGTTTGCCAAGTATGATAGTGCTACCATTTCGGGCGTATGTATAACAAAGATATCAACTAACTCATTTGTTTCTGCAAACTCATATAGCTTTAGGACATCCCGGTCCCTATAAATTAAGTGCAAACCATAAACTAGTGATTTATTTGGATCACAGAAAAACACCGCCCATTTTGGATCCTTAATCTCTGATATTAGATTATCTAGGGTTGAACTAATGGTACCCCTATCATACCTAAATGCACTAACATTAATAATGGATCCGCCTTCATACCTGAGTGGGGTATATTCAAATCTCTCATTTGTGTGAATCCGGAACAAGACTTCTCCTTCGTCTTCTGGTTTTGTACATTTAAATGTTGTCACAAATATGTTCCTTTCCATTTTCCTTTAACTTGCATCAACGGTGTTTCTCACAATGTGGAATGACTGATTTTTGTATGTATTGGGTTATTATGAAACTTTTTAGGGTTATGTTGGTTGGGTCATTGGGTCGGGTTTATTGGGGCGTAACCCAAACACAAAACATAAGCGTATTGGACAAGTTTTTGTCTTATTTCGCCCTTGGTCCCCAACCTTGCCAACGTTGACGTATGTATACTTAAATTTCCCGCCATTTACTAACTTTACTCTTTACATTATAGTAAAGACAAGTTTGGTTCCTGAATTTGTAACGTCATCAGTTTAGTTAGTATTTAAGGGCCCATACCCCAAAGGTTTTGCATACCAAACACACACAATTAAGTAAATTCCGTAACGTAAAACACCACTAAAATGACAGAATTCCCACGCCTACAGGAACTTGCAACCGCCACCGGTTCCCACGAAATGTTTGATAGCATTGCTCTGTACTATCAACGCGAGAACGAAAAGGATTTAAAACTTGCAAAAGGACTACTAAATTGTTATGTTGATTTGGTTCATGCGACCAAAGAAACTCAAGAGTTTATGGCGGAAGTTGAAGGATACCGTACTTCCGTTATGTCATGGAAGCTTCTACAAGATCTTAAACAGATTCAAAAGAAAAATGTCATCAAGGCTATGGAGATTAACAAGATGATTACTGAAACCCATGTTCAGGTGTTGGCCAGGAACAATTTCATTCATTTCCTTAAGAAAACTTGATTTTGTTGGTAATAACTTATGGTGAAACATTTAGTGTGTAATGTTTCTTGTCTTTTGGGAGTTATGAATTATATATTTTGGCTGATCATCTAGTATCAGACTATCATGTACTTTTGATCTATGTTATCTCATGAAATGAAGCTCTTTTTAGCCTAATCTGCCTTTGTTTTTTCACTTGTTTTTTGCTTGTATTGCTTAATCACATATTCAGCTACATTGATGACGAAATGTTTGGTCCTTTATGAAACAGTGGTAACATACAAAGTTGCTATGTTTCGTCCCTTATCACGTGTTATGGTTACCATAAACCTTTATGGATTGTTTTATAAGTGGGGTTGTATTTTGACCATCATTATCCCCAAATTCAAATTCAAATTCAAAAGTAGACTAGTATTTCCCCCCCTGAAATTGCTTATCAATGGGTAGATCTAGATCTCGGAAACAGATCAAATGCTCCAATTGTCAGGCCGTTGGACATAATAAGAGAAGGTGTCACAAGGAACAGTTTCCACAACCCCAAAAGGACACTAACATACGAGGAAAAAAAAGGCATGTTGATGGGAGAAGGCAGCAGGTATGCAAACATTATTTCCTAAAGATCTAATGTGTTTACAATGGATATGATGTATGCATATATTACTAGCAAGTTATTTATTTCAGTGGATGGATGAAGAGGAGATAAGGCAGGCTATGGAACAAGAGATTCTTGAATCTCTTTTTTTGCAAGAAGAAGAATACAAAAGGTTGGATGAAGATGAGGATCACTTAAGCGTAGACGAAGAAGCATTCCACCTGCTTTGGAAAGAAGAGATAATGTACAAAGAACTAGCACAACAATAGGAAGCTCATCTAGATAACTTTCTACTAAGCTTTGAGGAAAATGTGGCAGCTTATGAAGATGGCTGGAACTCTGACAAGGAGAGGGAGCTGAGCAGATTGGAAGCTCAGTTAGATGCAGAGAGGTTTGCGAGCTTTGATCCTTACGACGACGGTTACGACTCAAACAACTCTCAGACATGGGATCACCCCGACTACAATTGAAGTTTAGCTTTGTGTTGTTGGTACTTTGCTATAGGCAAGAATTTTAAAAAGTAAAAACTTGTTGTCTTTTGGCTGTATTGTATGCATTTACTCATGCCCTTAATCCTACCTACTTGTTCAACAACCTCATTCAACCTTTACCCTTTTTTCATCTATTATATAATACCTTATCTACAAATGTTTATGTATTCAATTTGCTTTTCATGATGGATCCACAAACTAGTCGTCCATTGGTCTGCATTGATTGTTGGATTGTAAAGGAAAACAGGGCTGGGTTGATGTTTATGGCAAGGCGTCCCCCTTACAAAGATTTCATGTATTATACTTGTGCATCATGCCTTGAAAAAATGGGAACCCCATCGTATACTACAAGAGCTGATCCAATAGGGGAAAAGTCAAGTACTACTGATCCTGGAGGGTATGTGATTGGCTTAGGTATTAAGCAATCTACTAGAGTTGGGGCTAAGGTGGCCAGTGGTGATGACCAAAGTCAATCATCCAGTGAAGAACCTGCTAGTCAGTTACCCAAGTGAATCACCAGCTACTCAATTACTCAAGTGAAACACCATCAATAAATGCTATGTTGTCTTTCATTTTTAGTGTAATTTAACTGATATGTTGTAATTCAGATGTTATAACAATGCAGTTTGGTTACTATTTTGTTTTTTGGGTATATGTTGACTTTAATTGTCAAATTAAGTTATTCCAGAAACAATATACTATTAATGTGATTGCAAACTAAAAACCGTAAACAAGTAAAGCAAACATGTAAAATCCAACTATTTCATTAGCCGTCTTCATCCCAAAAGATTTACATCTTCATTACATAAACCACTAAAAATAACAAGTGAACTTTTTGATGGGACACTTGAGGTCCTTAGGGGGACGCACATACCAATGTTTCATCTTATTGCTTCTGGTTACCTTTGCCGCAAGAAGACCGAGTACAACATTCGTATCCATTTTACTTGGTTTTGGACTTTTATTACCAAGGGTGCTAACAGGTTGTGCATGTGAAGCATCAACCTCTTTTCCTTTAGAACTGGTATCTGAAAATACAACAAAAACACAAAGACATGATTTTAGCCATTACTACTATCCTAGTTTCCAATCAGTATGTCAATGAAACAAATATACAAAACGTAACATACCTTTGATCACTTCCTCTTCTTTGGCAAATCTGCATAAATCTTCAAACATCTCATCAGACATTTCATCACTTTCCAACCAACTATAACCATATTTTGCCTTCACATACTCTACCATCTGATCTGTCACTTGTGCCTTACTAAGCTCCATGTCTGCCATTAGTTGGATTTTTTTTCTTCGGTTTTTCTTTTTGGAATAACTATGGTTATGATACATCATCGGGAGTTACTAAAATATGAATGGTTAGTTGTGGGTTTATTGGTTCCCGCGAAGTAATTAAAGTGTATCTGAAAAGTTTTGGTCAAGTTGCATAGTTAAAAACAAAATCAGAACACGGTTGGTCCCTAAAATTGAATGTAGGGTTAGATATTAACCATACACTAGTTGCAAATGTGGTTGGACAATAAAGCCCTTGGAAAATGTACCAAAACTTAGCGTTGACCTCACCATTTCTGGTCAAGGAACGCATTCGGCCTCAAAATTCCTAGTTTTGGACGCCAGGCGACGAAATTTAAAAGTTAAGGGCCATGACGATGCTTTGTGGAAAGTTTAGGGACCAACGATGTATTTTACTCTTAATGCAATGTTTAAAACAAAATTCTTTTAAGAAATATAAGTCACATGTGGGGTGAAAAGTATAAGTACAAGAATAACGCAACTTTTAGAAATATTTCCTAAATTTTTTTTCCTGAAGTAGCTTTAAAGCATAAATATGATAAAATGTAAAAAAAAAATAGAATTTTTATAAGTGGTAAAAAAATAATGTATGAATAAATGAAAAAAGTAAAAAATAAAATAAAAAATAAACAAATTAAAAAGTTTAAAAAAAGGTGTGATAAATGTTAAAAAATAGTGTGCGAATAAATGTAAAAAAATGTAGTAAGTATAGAAAAAATTATTGTATGAATAATTGGTTAAACGAAGTATAATACATGAAAAAAGGTTGGTGTGTGAATAAGTGTAAAAAATTTAGTGTAAAAAATGTAATAAGTGTAAAAAAAAAAAAAAGTGTGTGAATAAGTGGTAAAAGGAAATTTAATAGGTGAGAGATAAGTGTAAAAAAAATAGTATGTGACTAAGTGCAAAAAAGTGTAATAAGCGTAAACAAATTAGTATATGAATAAACGGCAAAAAAGAGTATAATAGCGTAAAAAATTACTGCATGAATAAATAAAAAAAGAAGTTAAGGGACTAATGTGAAAGTCAACACATACCATGTGACATTTCAAAATTTTCATGCCACTAATTTCGATATTTTATTATTTAACTATTCTATTTTTTTTAATTAACTTCGTCGGAAGTTATCCGCGTACGTCATGATTCGTTCAATTCATTCAACCGCGACTAAACTATGTTCATTCTACACTTTTTAAAAAAATCATTGTTTCCTTACAATCCTATTTTAAAAGTCACTTTTCTCTTTTCCTAATTTTACAAAAACCTTGCACCTTTTACGTTTTACGCGATTTAAATTTACGTTTTATGGTTTTAACAACGTGAATCAACCATAGACTATGAAAATTTTACATGTTTTATGCATTTTAACCTATTCTCATGTTTACAAGTGAGTTTTATACTTGTCGTTTCATTTTTATAGTTTACGTCACTTTTATCAAGAACCAGTGTCACCAAACGCGTTTTAACTCACGATCTCAGTTTTAATGATGTTTAAACCCTTCAATGAACTCACCACTCATCTAAAATACTTAAATAGGTTATGTTAATAAGTTTTAACATTTTTGAAAGTTTTATATTTTATTACTACCCGGTTTTACATTACGCGTCTTAAAAACCCTATGTTTTAACTACCGGGGATCAAAACTACATCTAAAACACTCAATACTCAAATTAAATCATCAAATGCTCCACTCACACACCCACCACCCTTAGGTGGCTGAATATGTAAGAGGATCAAGCCATTTGGCTTGGTGAATTGCTAAAATCTAACACATGTACTCCACTAGTTGTATTTTTACATAAATAGGATAATCTTTGCACATAGTTATTATCACCAAAGTTATTTCCCTCAAAAATCTGCATTTTATCTCTATAATTTCGTGGCTTCTTATGAACCAACAAGCCTTTGTTGGTTGACTTTTCTAGTCCAAGATTGTCCAAGAGTAAAGGTCTTTTGGTGCTAGCTAGTTCTTGGTTCTTTTTCTTCCTCAAAGACTTTGTTTTCAAGGGTTTTATTTGGTGATTATTCTAAAGACTTCAAAGGTGTCAAGTGGCTGCGATTTTCAAGGTTTTACAAAGTATTTTGGTGGACAAAGATTTGGGCAAAATATTTGAAAGAAAGGGTGCAAGTGTTGTGGTAAAAATCTAGGTTTAGTGGTCCATTGATCTTGTTTTTCTTGTTCATCCACTTTTGTAAGGAAACCAATCACTCCCTTTTCATTTCATTTTTCATTTTCATTTCTGTAATTTTATATATCTTGATGTATTTGAACATTATATAAGTTATTATGCTTAGTTAGGCTTGATACATAACTTAGAAAACAATAAAAGCATTAAAGGACTAGACATGCAAACTGTGAATCTGAATCAGGGGTAAAGATAGAAAATTTGATCTAATCAATAAACATTGGACATAAACTAAAAATATGTGGTTTTAGGCCTATGTCTTTCGGTCATTTTGACAGGTATTTCGTCGAATAACTCATTACGATGATTAAACTAGAAATATTTTCGTGAAACATGTCATAATCTGAGTACCAGATATATAACCTATGAAACTTGTTTTTCTGGACATAACCAATGGTTTCTCAAAACATAAAAGTTGTAGATAACATCTTAACTTAAACGTGGCCGCAAACGGGGAATTAATTGGGCTTGTAGAACTCTAGATATCACATTTTTCGTGGGACTGTTGTGATATAGAAATTCTCAGACCTGAGTAGTAGTGATAAATGATTAACTCCAGTGGTATAAGATAAATTTTGACTTGGTGGGATCCACAAAACTAGTTAGTACAGGTGAATACCTTTCCGGGGATATAAGCAACTTAATTTTTCAAAATACGGTTCAAGAGTAACGGATTTTCTAAGATGTGCAAGTTATAAAAATATTGACAGCTCTGACGTTAAAAGTATGAGAAGGATTTAAAAACTCATGTAAGTGTAGCTTTAAAACCTTATTTTTGAACACTTGATATATTTAGGAATTATGTACCAAGCATTTTTAAGATCATAATTTACATAGCTAAATTGCATCAATGTTTAGTTTCAAAAACCTAAGACACGCGTATATCTATTTAGGTTGCTCGTAGAACTTCGCGGCTATTTCTTATCTTGCTTGTTCCTTGCTATTTCCTTTGCTCACGGTGAGTTCATAGCCTCGCCTTTACTTACTTTAATTGTTTTATAAACCTCGCGAGGGGGATACATGCTAGTTTTACAAACTGAATACAAGTAGTTTTTGGTATGCTAGACCCGATTACATGATTTATAGACATCTGACATTGAGTACTTCTTTCCTAAAGTCCCCATCATGAACCGTTAATTACTTGAGTAGTAAACGCTAGTATTATAAATATGCATATTTGGCTTAACGAGCCTGTCCGGGTGAGTAGCGCTCATTTGACAACTGGTGTTCAAACGGACATATAATATTGAGAATTTAGGGTAAATGGCAAAGATTACCCTTTTGCGGGGCATTATTAAATCTGTGTTAAGGTTCGGTTTCGTGAGCTCAATGCTATAAATCTTATTTCCCGACTTGTATTTGTTACATGTCAACTTAATTATGGGCGTATAACAACGTAGCCCATCGTATTTTAAACTGAATTATCTTGTATTCAACTAATTACTTATTAAACTCTATGAATTCACTCAACCTTTGTGTTGACTTTTTAGCATGTATTTTCTCAGGTCCGTAAGTGACTTCAGCTTGGATGGGTGGCGCAAGAAATGGATATCTATATGATGGCTCATGTTTAAATAAAAAGTTTCATTCGATAATGTTTTAAACTTCTAAAACTTATATATCTTTTAACTATGTTAAAAACTTTTGGGACCTTGTTGACTCTGATAAATTATCGAATGTGAATTTTAAAAACGAGTTTGTTTTAAAGTTGTTTACTATATTTGTACAATGAGACTAATATATAGCACCCCATGTTGTATTCCGCTGCGTTCCTAAAATGGGGGTGTTATAGATTGGTATCAGAGCACAAATTATAGTGAACTCGGTCTTTTTCCTTTTAAAAAACCTAGACTATAATCATTTATATTTCGAAATCATGAGCTTCCATCATCTTGTCCGATATCCATGCGCGCCTACTCCTGAATTTCCTATTACTCCCTCGAGTATATCTTAATTATATTAAGGATAATTATAGGAGCACTATAATTATTTCTTTACTCGTCCGATAATCCGCGAAAGTATCACTCTTATATATATAACCTTTTGTGCACTAAACTTCCTTGTTGTATTTTATGCTATTCATGTGCATTGTGAATTCCATCCGGAAATTTATACACATCTTCGAGTGCACCGTTACTATACGTATACATATAGTGAATATTACTATATGTACTTAAGATAAAAAAAATTCCGACTATCCTCCTTGTGCCTAAAGCATCGCTATTTTTCTTAATGAAGTTTCTCATAGTGAATACTAAAATCTTCTAGACATTGTATGTGATTAAACTGCTCTCCCTTATTTATCAAACATTGTATGCTATTACAATGGTCTCTCTTATTTATCAGACATTGTATGTGATTACAATGGTCTCTAAACTCTTTCATAACCGTATGTTATATCTGTTAATACAAATATCGCCTAAAAACGTTATTTATATTTTACGATCTTTGCTAAGTTTTGTTAATGACAAAGTATGAACTTTAGCTTGTAGTAAAACATCATTTTAGTTTCTTAAGTCTTGTATAACTACATTTACATGTTAAACATAACCTTGTTATATTTCTTAATAAAGAAAGTATAACATCACATCAATGTGCATTTATGGAAAGCTTGTGTGTTTGACTATCCATAAAGCTCTTACACATTTTGGAAGTATTCCATGTTGATGTGATCTCTTGAAAGTTTGTGTGTTTGACTAGAAATAACTTGATGTGATTTCTTGTAAGTTTGACTGTCAGATCTGGCGGAACCCTGGGGGTATATGGGCGGAACCCATTCTAAGGTTCCGCCGTATCCGCCAGAAGTCTGGTTTGTTTGGGTATAAATACCAAACCACTTNTTTTTATAAAAATATTTTTTTTATAAAAAATAATTTAAAAAAAATATAATTTTTTTGAAAATAAATATTTTTTTAGAATTGTTATTTAGAAAAAATAAAATTTTAAATAAATTTTATAAAAATAAATTTAAAAAAAATTAATTAATGTTTTTTTAAATAAATTTCAAAAAAATAATTTTTTTTTAAATAAATTTAAAAAATAACTTAAAAAATATTTTTTTTAGAATAATTATTTAGAAAAAATAAAAGATTTTAAATAATTTTTTAAAAAAAATAAATTGATTTTTTTTAAATAAATTTTTAAAAAAATAAGTTTTTT
Source organism: Artemisia annua (assembly GCA_014162995.1). Classification (NCBI taxonomy): domain Eukaryota; kingdom Viridiplantae; phylum Streptophyta; class Magnoliopsida; order Asterales; family Asteraceae; genus Artemisia; species Artemisia annua. Next base: position 86,322 of record LBNU01021105.1, read on the forward strand.
TTAAAAAAAAAATATATTTTTTAAATAAATTAAAAAAAAATAATTTATAATAAAATATATTTTTTTTAAATATAGTTTTTTAGAATTTTATTTAGAAAAAATAACTTTTTTAACAAAATCGACAAATAATTTTTTTTTCATTTCTCGGGTCAAGTCTCTGTTGTTACCAAACATTAGAATTGAACAAAATTCTCTACTAATTTCTATTCTCTGAATTTATATTCTCTGCTTCATTTCTATTATCTGAAATTCTCTCTACCAAACGTGCCCTTAGTGTAGTTTATACATCATTTGATTGTGTATATTTAAGAGTGATCGGTTAGTATTTTAGGCCTTAAAATACATAGTGTGACGGGAGTTGTTGTACCCTTGTAAAAAAACTATCGGGAGTGGTTGTACCCTTGTAAAAGAACTCGACATCTAGTTTAGTGTCGGAAATAGTGGATAGGCGACGTTAGGTTGGTTCTACCTTGAACTAGGACCCGGTATCTAGCTTTGTACCAGATAAAGTGTAAGCGACGATTGTAAAGGTTTCTCCACCCGTGAAAGGAGCTTGTTGACTAGTGCTTGAAACTCTCGAGTTGGAAACTCGGGGCGTGGATGTAGGGCAAGGAAAAAGAGTCCTTGTAGCCGAACCACGATAAACAATAGTGTTGTGGTTTGATCGTTTCTTTCTGTCTTTGCATATTACATATTGTCTTTAGTTAGAATCGTTAATTACACGTAAAGCTTTTCAAAGATTAATAAGTAATTTGAGTTTATATCTTTAATTAAACGTAAAGTTTTTAAAAGATAATTAAGTTAAAAGGCGGTAAACTATTCAACCCCCTTTCTAGTTTTCCACAATTGGCATCAAGAGCTACGTTACTCAAGATCTTTAAAATATATTGTGTTTTAAAACTTGGATTGATCCATGGATTTTGAAAATCTCAAAGAAGGGCAACCTATTTAAAAGCCATCGCTATTTGAAAAAGAAAACTTCCTTGAATGGAAAAGTAAATTTGAAAACTATGTGAAATCAATTGATCAAGATCTTTGGCACATTATTTCTATTGGTGATTTCAAACCAACAAAAACAAGTTTTGAAAATCAAAATGATTATCTCAAGTTTGATAAAAACACTAAAGCTAAGATAATGATTTTATAAAGTTTTACCAAGAATTGAATATGAAAGAGTGTATTTTTGTCAAACGGCTAATGATATTTATAAAATATAATCAACTTTCATCAAGAAATATGTCAAGTCAAAGATGATCAATTCGATCTCACACATGAGTTAGAAGTCTTAGAAAACCTAATAGATAGACACTTAGTTGAAGTAAATACATGTGCTACTAGTGTAAATGTTTTAAATGAAGGTGTAAGTGAAGATGATTACTTATGTCGAGCTCAAAGTGGCCTTGCTTACGATTCATGGAATGACACGGATGAAGATGAAGCCAACTATCCGATTTGTGATTCTCAACTAGATAAAACATTAAGCAAGGTACAATTTGAAACCAAACACTTTTGCTTTGACACATTTATCCTAGAGTTTTCTAAACTAGAAAATGAGTCTAAACTTTTATGCAACATGGACCTAAAAACTATCTTTAACAATGAACATTCAAAATCTCTTGTGAACAATCTTGAAAAAGAGATAATGTTAGAAGATAAAATGTCTAGACTTGAAAGCAATATTGAAATTGATCTAGGATGCAAAATATGTCTAGAATACAGACATGAAATTAAAAGGCAAAATGAAAAAGGAAAAATGTTGGCTAAGTTTGAAGAAAGTTCAAAATCCCTTGAAAGATTGTTCAAAAGTCAAAAGTCATTCAGAGATAAAACCGGTTTAGGATTTAACTCAAATGCACCATCAACAAGTAAAGAGCAAGTAAAGTTTGTTGAGCCTAGAAGAGATATTTAGAAATATCTCAATCTCTAATAGAAGCTTATGATCTAAGAATATCATATTTTATGTTTATCTAACCTCTTTGGATTCATGAGTAATTGAGTTTCCAAGCCTTCCTTCATGACAAGATTAAACGCTTAATGATTATCTTCTTTATAATCTATTCATGGAACTCAAAAGGTACACATTTCTTCAACTTACCTTTTATTGTCTCTTCTTGTTATCTTTAAGGTTTATCGTGTGTAGGATTTGTTGTGCATACTCTATGTTGTTCTTTCTTTAGTTAGTTATAACGTAGATTAGCTTCTCCTTGTTTAAAGGAATTCTAAGTTACAATGAATAGGAGATATAAGGTGATTCAGTTCTTTTAACTTTTGGGAATCGACACGAGATACTCTTGAGTGAGTCTCACTTAATACTTGTCTACAAGTGAGCTAACTAAGAATCTCCAAAGTGATTAAACAACCAACACTTTTGTGATGCTTGCAAATCTAGTAAATCAAAACATTTCACAAGCATTTGTAACACAACATCTTTTAACACTATATGTTCAATCGTGTCTTAATTTAACCACTCTTTTAATAAAATCTCATATAAGACACACAAAGGAAAATAAACCACATTAAGATACAATGGGATGATTGGGAGAAGATGATTTATAAACATCTACGATTTGCACATCAAATTCGACCCATAGTCTTATGATGTTATATCTCTTGGACATTTACAAAACATGAAAACTTATAGTGTTTTTTAAATAAAGAATCCTAAAGAGTCGAGGAGTCGTTGAATCCAACATTCAACGAAAGACCACCTCCTTCTAAGATATCATTTTTGGTAGATGATGACTTAGTCGAAAGTTCAACGATGGTAAGACAAATAAGTTAAGAAAAATAGCAAGAAAGATGAACTATTAAAAGGAGATAACATAGATGTCCAAGAATTCATAAGTCATAGTGTCATAACATTAAGGACAAAAGTTCAAAATGAAAATAACATCTCTCATCTAGTGTCAAGCATTGAATCAAGTAATATTGACAAGGTCATAAGACTTGAATTATGGATCATAGTTGTAATTAAACAAATTCGATAAAAATAGTTTTTTGACATTAGAGTAAAACAACGATCGAAAATAAATCTTTCAAAATAGATAAAATGAATGTAGTGTCGATCTATGAAAGACTTTTTGAAACTTAAGCAAGCTCCAAAAACAAGGAATAATCTCTCAAAGACATTCCTAATTACTCACAAGTTCACAATGATTAAGTCTTATATGACTTATCAAGAATGAGATTAGTGAATCCGTAGGTAAAACTAAACATAGAGAAATGTTTGGAAGTTTACTTGTTCTCACAACAAATAGATCCAACATTGTGTTTAGTGCTTATCTATGTGCTCGTATTAGAGAAGATCCTAAAACAATTCTTTCGGAAGAGATTGTTTGGATAGATCAAAAGGTACTACACACCTAAGAGTATGGTATCCCAAAGGAACGGGAATAGAAAACATAGTGTATGCCAACTAGAATTATGTCGGTAATTAAGTTGATAGAAAAAGCACAAGTGGTACTTGCACTTTTATACTTACTTACCCAATGATTCTCTAAGCAGTTTAAGGCTCTCAAACTAGTATCGGAAGGAGAAGCACATCAACAAGCTCCGTTAGAACAAGCAAACTCAAGTCAACAATGGAATTCCTCTTTTCAATAGTATCATCGACTTCAGCGACAATCCGATCCTATGTGTTTTCAATTAATATATTGTGATCGATCATCATCGCCTTGGTAAAAATGTTCATTGAGGAACATCTTAACCGAGAAAGTTTCATATCGTCAACGTTTTCACAAAACCTCTTGAATGAGAATCATTCATCCCTCTTAGATTTAGTTTAGGACTCGTGAAACCTAAAAACCTTAGTTTTGAACATTAGGATAAAACCACAAAAGTCAAAACAAATCATTCAAAATTTTCACCTGCTGAACCAGCGGAACCTTGCAACATAACGGGTGGAACCCTTCCTTTGGTTCCGCCTGATCCGCCGTATCTGCAGTTTGTTTTTATCTTAATTCAAAACCAAACACCTCTTAACTCACTACTTCAACTTACAAACAGCTATCACTCACTCACAAACACCTTACCACACAAAAATTAGGGCTCTCACTCACATCTCTTCCAGTCCAATCAACTTTGTAAGTATTCTTATCATAATTGCATTTTCAATCAAAGTCTAACATTTTCATTTACATACATTAACTAGAATCTTAGGGTTTATACTTAAACTTGTTGATTCATGAAAAACCTTGGTTGTAAACTAATCATAATTTCCATTAGTTAGGAATTGTATCCTTTTTGTTATTATCATGATTTACCAAACACACCAAGTTCATTGTCTTTCAAAAATCACTAGAACACCACCTTTCACCACATTGTTAAAACAAATGAAAAACGTCATTGAAACATCACTTGCATAATGTCTCTTGAATGCTAAAGGGAATACATAACTAATATGTATTTTCGGGTACATTCAAACGAAGCTAAATTGAATTAGGAGCGTTTAGGTTATCTTTTGTTTTGTAACAAAAACTTGCATTAAAAAACGTTTTAAGCATCAAAATGAGTCAAGATAACCGCACCTCCACATTGTTTTCATATAGGCACACACTAGAACATCCACATTGTAAAAGTCATTAACTTAAACTTAAATTTTGTGTTTTCTAGGAATCAACATGCCTCCCGCAACATTCTCCGATCACAAGGAAACTCTTAATTACTTACCCAAACACCATAGGACCAAAGGCCTTACTAAAGATCAAGTTGAAACTTTTAAGGGTCTAGAAAAACGCTATGTTCATGAAGTAAGAACCATTTATCCATCCTTCCTAAAAGGAACTTCCATTCGTCAAAACTTTGCCGCTATCAACTTTGATTGCCTCCTAGACATAGATGAGCCAATTTGTCCTAGGTTTATTTTGGAGTTCTATGCAACTATAAGCCTTTTCTTCGATGACGATGGTGAGATCTCATTAACATTCTCAACCAATCAACATCCACATTTCATATCCTTAAAAGATTTTGCCACTATTCTCGGTGTCCCTAATGTTGGTACATGTCTCTACACTGATAAGTGGCCTCTTTCAAGTCTTAATTCCATTGAGCGTTATCATCCATACGACACTCTTCTTGCTAATAAGGAAGAAATTCGTGAGCATCTCTTTGTTAGGACCTCAACAACTAGGAAGAATCATTCGGGAAATGAGGTAAATAAGGACCCTTTTGGTATGGAACTCAATGAGCTTAAACCACAATTTAAGAAATGGGAAGAAATTCTTAGAGCCAACGTTATAAGTTCCATAGGAAATAGAGATCATGTCAACACATGTCTTAGCTACATGCTCTATAGCATTTCCACCGGTGAACCTTTTAACTTAGCCTATTACCTAGCCAAAAGAATGGCCGACATACCCTTAGTTGGAACAACCACTCTCCCTTATGGAATGCTTCTCACCCGACTCTTTAGAGGCATCTCTCCCATTCCTCCTAACAATAGGGGAATTAGCCTTGATTACACTCTCATTCCTCACATATGCGTCCCTCTAAGTGATAAAAGAGTCTTCAAAGTTAAAGGTAAACGCACTCGGTCTCCTTCACCCTCATCTTCATCTTCATCAATGAGTGATGATGATGGACTTCCAAACTCTAGGCTATCCCCACTTAACTATGTCCAAGAACTTCCCTCTATTGACAATGAATCTGAGGAATTCAAGCAAACGAAAGGAATGTGGAAGTGCATGGCAAGGTACATTGGAAAGATGAAGAAGAAGTTAGACTGCTTGTGAGATGTGTGTTTAAGGAGTGTTTGGCTTATGTAGCTTTTAGAATTTGTATGTGTTAAACTATGTGATTTGTATTGCTTTTTTACTTCCATGCTTTATTATTTTCGTCGGACTATGTTTTGTATGAGCCTTTATGCATATTGACGATATTTGAGGTGTTTGTCAAATTTTCATGTTTATGGAAAATTTCACTAAGTATAGTGAAATTCGCTAGCCCCCGATCAAAGTCCTATGATATGAATGTTTACATGTCCATTTTTTGCATTTCCTAATCAGATATGTAATAAATTTTCATTTTTAGGAGTTTTTGGAAAATTTGAAAATTGTCTCGACGGTTAAAAACGTGGACTGTATGCTTTTTTGGGTCCGGCGGAACCTATAACAGGGTTCCGCCAGTGCAAAATTCTGGGTAACCCAGTTTTGGCCTGACGGAACCCTTAGAAGGGTTCCACCCTTGATGTGTCAAGGTTCCGCCAGTCTCCTACAGAAATTATTTTTCATTTTTATAAATTTCAAAATTTGTAAAATGTCAAATTGTTATCTTTAGTGAGAAACATCTTCCCTTACTTCTAATAAACATATTAGGACCACTCTCACTCACTAGAACAATTAGGACGTCATTTCCCGCCAAAATTCAAATTCAAACATAACTAACCCAAGGAACCCTTAAAAAGGATCCTTCAAACCCTTAGAACATTTTCAACCAAATCACTTCCCATGATCACATAGCATTGAGTGCATAAGTTAGTCTTTCACTCCACCCAATTTCATTAGATTGACCTCCAATGATTTGACATGTTCTTGGAAATATTCTAAATCATTAGAAACCTCAACATTTGTATGGTAGAAAATCAAATCCAAACACCTCTTCCAACATCTCTTCCACTCTATAAATTTGACAATCTTGCAACACTTCAAATCACACCATCACCATCAAAATCCCTTCTCTTAAGCTTCTAAACCACACCTTTGAAATGACTAAATCCAACACCTCATTCGAATCATCAAGATCCATTAGAAAAACCGCTAGGATTAGTGTAAAACCTTGTTGCTTCAACAAAACCATCAAATCAAGCTCATCATCATCAAGTGATGCATCACTTGACATTTCTCCACCTATCCAAGATATCCTTAACCTTACTACCTCAACACCATCCTCAACACCTTGCAATACTAATGTGATCACTATATAAGATTTGCTTAATCTTGCACCCTCTCCAAAGCATTGCAACACCAACATAGCCACCATTCTGCCACCAACTAGACCTTCAAGTGATTCAACATCACCTTCTCAACAAACTCAACCATCAAAAACTCCATCACCTCAATCACCAACACTTACACCAATGGAACTTTTCCAAACACCACCAACATCACCACTACCCTTTGGAAACTTTAGAAGACCTATCACCTAAATCATCAAGCCCTCCATCATTGTCACTCTTTGACACCATTGCCGAAATGGAAACCCAACAACAACCAATGTTTCAACCAAATGAGTCATTGGATGATAAACCTCATCAACCATCATTGATAGAGGGTTTGGCTTATCGCTATGTTAGACCCTCAATCTTTCCACAAGATCAAGGTCATACATACCCACAATCATTTGTGTTTCACCCCGTTTACAAATTCATTCATGATCCTCTTGAAGGAGAACCAAGCTTTCGCCATTATACTCAACAACAACAACCACCACAAGAGTCTTCCCAAAACTTTGATTCAATGTTTCCTTCTCATGAGGAAATAAATGCATCCGTAAGGGCCACATCTCCAACCTCAACAAGTATAGGAAACAAAAACACCTCTCAACCATCCACCCTTGCTCCATCAAGCACAAGTAATCCACCACCAACAAATGAGAACCCTTTTCCACTAAACTTTCCCCGCCATGATTGCGGACATTATGAAAGGACCGCTCACATTACAGAAAGATGTCGAACAGAAATCCGTGAGCTAACCTATGAAATGAGGTTTATATAAACCACATTTTGGACCGTCTAGAATCCTTGTCTCACCCACCCCAAGTTTAGAGTCTCCAACAATGATAGGGTCTCATTCGTAGTAGCACCAAAAACACAACCCAACAAGCCAAAACACTCATTCTCATCGTCACCTACCTTAAAACATTCTTTAGGAGGATGTTTCTCATTAAGGATTATGATGTTTTTCTTTTTATTTTTATTTTCCTTTTATTTTCTTTTTCCTTTCAAGATAGGATGTTACCCCCCCCCCCCTAATTTCTTGTCTTTGACCTTTCAAAAGTCAAATTTTACATGAAATGAATTTCATTCTACTCTGTGACATGCATTGTTTGTTGACCATTTAGGTATTGTGTTGGTACTATACCTTGTGATGGTGACATATATATCTTGTGCTAACTCTCTTTTGTAGGATCATTATCCACATATCCCTTCCTTGTTACTCCAATTTGGGGGAGTAATATTCAAGGGGGAGCATGAGAATTGCATCATTCCGCTTCGCAACTCTTCTTTGTGTTTAAACAAAAAGGGTGTTCATGACTTGTTCTACACTTGTCTTGTGCTGCAACTAACTTTTTTTTTGTAGGTTCAAAATCCATGTCTCCTTACTTGGTACTCCATTTAGGGGGAGTATTGTCCAAGGGGGAGCACTTGCATCATTACGTTCTCTTCTTTTTGTTTCGAAAAAAAGGGGGAGAATTTATATTAAACTTGTTCTCATCCCCAACTTTTGCATATCACATCATCTTAGCAAAAACAAGTTTTAATACAAACTTTATAAGACTTAACACTAAAACTAGTGGCTTACTTATAAATAAAGTTTATGTTTTGTCATCAATAAAAAGGGGGAGATTGTTAATACAAATATCGCCTAAAAATGTTATTTATATTTTACGATCTTTGCTAAGTTTTGTTAATGACAAAGTATGAACTTTAGCTTATAGTAAAACATCATTTTAGTTTCTTAAGTCTTGTATAACTACATTTACATGTTAAACATAACCTTGTTATATTTCTTGATAAAGAAAGTTTAACATCACATCAATGAGCATTTATGGAAAACTTGTGTGTTTGACTATCCATAAAGCTCTTACACATTTTGGAAGCATTCCATGTTGATGTGATCTCTTGAAAAGTTTATGTGTTTGACTAGAAATAACTTGATGTGATTTCTTGTAAGGTTGACTGTAACACCCCCAAAATTTGGTACAGCGGAAGACTCATCAAGCTTTCGGGGTGTTACGGGGATTGGTATCCAAGACAAGAGATAAAAGAACGAGATAAAGTAAACATAAGTAAAACGCAACCAAACGGGGTTTTAAAGTTCACATTCATCCCAAAGTTATCCAAAGTAAGGCCCAAAAGAAATAAAAGTAGGTCCACAAATACATATCATAGTTTTAGAAAAATAGATCCTTAAACCGCATTGCCATGCCAAACCTCCAATCTAAGCATCCAAAATCATCACTTAATTACCTGAGAAAACATGCTAAAAGTCAGCTTTCGCTGGTGAGATCATAGGTTTATATTTATCATTAAATCAAGTGGACATATTCGCAAAACGCTTGCTAGCTAGACTAGGCATCGCGGATAACCTCCGCATCAAAACCCTATAGGGGCATCCTACAGGCAACAAAGTCCCATAGGGCCTATAGGCGACCAATCTCGCAGATAACCTCTGCATCAAAACCCTATAGGGGCACCCTACAGGCAACAAAGTCCCATAGGGCTTATAGGCGACCAAATTTCACGGATAACCTCCGTATATCAAACTCCTATAGGGGCACCCTATAGGCAACAAAGTCCCATAGGGCCTATAAATCCTAGTTCTAAAGCATAGCAAGTTTTAAATAAAAGGCGATAAGAGTCCACATAAAATATTTTGCACGTTTCTCACCCCAAGTATTGAAAACAAAGTTCAAGAGTAAAAGTGGGGCTATGACTCACCTCAAGTCCAGAAATCAGCAGAAAGAAATCGGTAGTGGTAAGATGTATCACAACTTAAAAGACAGCAACTACGGACTCGGCACTTCCTAAAATATAAACTCGTTTCAGGATAATTTCCTCAAAAATCAAATATTCCCAATCTCGAACGTATTCCTTTTTACTTTCCAAAAATCCATTTCTCGTATTATTTTGGTGTTTGGAATCCATGCGGGTGGAGGGTCGACACACTCAAAAGATATAATAAGAATAATCTACAGGTCTAATACTTGTCCAATATATCATTTAAATAAATCGCCGAAGTTTATCAAATCCGTCGACTTGGTAACCTTTCATAACTTATTTACCTAATATATTCCTTCAAGATTATACCCAAAACCTAAATCACATAACACATA
>LBNU01021105.1:96617-133831 GCA_014162995.1 Artemisia annua
ATATATATATGTATATAAGTGAATGTTTATATCGATATATAAGCTATTACGAGTTTTATAATTTGTTCGAGTTATAAAATATATGAGTCACAAGTCTGAGTCATCACTTCTCGGCCCATTGTCCAAATCCAAATGTTATGGCAGTTGTCGAAATTAACCATTGACTAGAAAGTCAAGGTGACCTCGACGTCGCTCAAAGTTCACAAGTCCAATAATATTTCATCATCAAGAATCAAAATAATCCTCGTCACAATCCAAATCAATCCACTCAAAAAACTACAACAACCGGGTCCGACTACGGTACCCAACTAACCTATCTCCGTCACACTAATGCCGTGTCAACCATTGCCGTGACAACCATTGCCGTGACCACGAGGGTCTCAGCCTCCTTATTACTCCTTCGGCCACAACGAAACAACAACAACAATATAGCAACAATAACATTACCACGAGAAATACCACAAGAATCCCAAGGTCACCAAGACTACGGGTCAACCTACCAAGTCAAACCCGAGTCACGGATTTACCACGCGTTGCGTGGGTCCCACCCGAGACCTCTAGGGTCTCGGCTAGCTCAATCCGAGCTCGAACCAAAACCAACCGAGCTCCAAGGGAGTCGGTCTCAACCCATAACAACCTCAAATAATTCTTATGACCAAAATTAAATCATAACCCTTGAAATAATTATCAAACACCCAAAACTATCACAAACAAAAATCAATGCTCACCAAAATCATAAGCCGGGAGCCTNATATATATATATATATATATATATATATATACAAATATACTAATAGTAGTAATAATAATTATTATTAGTAATGGAAAGAGGCGGCTAGTCATAAAACATAATGACCAAATTCGTAAACTTTTCAAAACATCTCGACACCCTCATCCCGGGCTCGCTCCCAATATTTCAAATTTCGCGACCCGATCAAAATAAATATATAGCCGAACCGTAAATTCAAAACGTTTAATTTTTGGTAGGTTATCCTAGTGCCGCAGTCAACGTAGTGCCTAATAACGATCTCAAAAATAAATCACCACATATATTCCATATTAAATTTATAATTCCAATTCAAATTCCATAGAAACCACGAATTTCAAAACCACGATTTCAAGTTTACAAATTTATCGCGAATAACTTTCAAATATTCCAAAAATCATTAAATTTAAAGTAATGCGGGTTTTTAAATAGCTGCCTAATTTGCCAGTTGTCACATTGACTGTCAGATCTGGCGGAACCCTGGGGGTATATGGGCGGAACCCATTCTAAGGTTCCGCCGTATCCGCCTGAAGTCTGGTTTGTTTAGGTATAAATACCAAACCACTTGCAAGAAATCACCCATCACTTTAGGACATATATTTCATATATTCTCCCATCTAACTCAGTAGCAACTCACTTGTGTGATTGTCTTATGTAGCATAGAAGTTCACAAGTTCATCCAAGAAGTAACAAGTTTCAACTCAAGGTTGCAAGACTTGTTAGCCTAGCCTTGTGTAAACTTAGTGTAGTTTATACATCATTTGATTGTGTATATTCAAGAGTGATCGGTTAGTATTTTAGGCCTTAAAATACATAGTGTGACGGGAGTTGTACCCTTGTAAAAGAACTATCGGGAGTGGTTGTACCCTTGTAAAAGAACTCGACATCTAGCTTAGTGTCGGAAATAGTGGATAGGCGACGTTAGGTTGGTTCTACCTTAAACTAGGACCCGGTATCTAGCTTTGTACCGGATAAAGTGTAAGCGACGACTGTAAAGGTTTCTCCACCCGTGAAAGGAGCTTGTTGACTAGTGCTTGAAACTCTTGAGTTGGAAACTCGGGGCGTGGATGTAGGGCAAGGAAAAAGAGTCCTTGTAGCCGAACCACGATAAACAATCGTGTTGTGGTTTGATCGTTTCTTTCTTTGTCTTTGCATATTACATATTGTCTTTAGTTGGAATTGTTAATTAGACGTAAAGCTTTTCAAAGATTAACAAGTAACTTAAGTTTACATCTTTGATTAAACGTAAAGTTTTCAAAAGATAATTAATTTAAAAAGCGGTAAACTATTCAACCCATCTTCTAGTTTTCCACACCATGGACATTGAACACCAACTTGCTTAAAGAGGATTTGACTAACATCCCGGTGTGGGTTAAATTTCATGATGTTCCTCTGGCTATGTTTCTGATGATGGGCTTAGTCTTCTTGCTACATTGATTGGTACGCCCAAAAGGTTAGATGCTTTTATTAGTCAAATGTGCAAGGAATCTTGGGGCCGTAGTAGTTTTGCTAGGTGTATGATTGAAGTGAAGTCAGATGAGGTGCTTAGGGACAACCTCACTATTGAGATACATTTACTTGATGGTACGGGTTCGACTATTGAAAAGATTCTGGTTGAATATGAGTGGAAACCGCCTCGTTGTGAGAACTGTAAGGTTTTTGGTCATAATTTGGTTGATTGCCATAAAGTTGTTTTGCCTCCTGCTCAACCTACTAAGAATGTTAATGATGATTTAAAGATTTTCAACAATAAGAAGAAGGGAAAGCAAGTTGGTTCAACAAATCCGGGTCAAGGAGGTTTTACTAAACCTGGTGTGGGTAAGCATTTTCAATATCAACCCAAAAAGACTCCTCCTGAACCTAAGAAAGTAGAAGTCACTAAGAAGAATGCTTCTGATGTGGCTAACATGAGTGGAACGAAGATTACTACATCTAATCAGTTTGATGCTCTTAATATGGATGATACAGATGCTTTTGGTATTCCAACTAATGACACTAACAAGGATGTGGATATTGGTCGTCCAATGGAATTTTTTGAGAATGAGTCATTAAAGACTGGTAATACATCACAAGAACCTCTTGTGAGTGATATGAAAGAGAAGGAGCAGTCTAGGTCTCCTATGATTAGTATTTCTTCTGCTCAGTCTACATCTTCTACTAAGAGGACTAACCCATTTTCTAAGGTGGGTGAGGTCGTGGTTTCCAATAGCGATGATGAGGAGGTTTTGAACACGTTTGACGAGACAACTAATTTATTTGGTGGTAGTCATGAGCGTGAGGATGAGTATGATGACTATGATGATTATTCTAAGCAAATTTATGATCTTCCAGTGAATTTGGATGCTCTTAATGCCATGTATGGCATTAGTCTCCAAAGTCGTAGGAAGTAGTTTTCATTTTAGTTAGTGTCTTGTGTTATCATGATAGTAGTGTGGTTTGTTTTCTTGTTTAGAAAATATGAAGTATCTTGTTATGTAAGCTTTTCGCCTATGTAACGGGCTGAGATATGGGACCCACCCATATCCGTTGTACTTAAACGCTTTTTTGGAGTAATATATTTACCGGGTCGTTAACCTTTTACCCAAAGAAAATATTATGTCAAGAAAATAATTCGTCAAATCTTTTATATAATAAAAGAATTACATCATTTCGGAGTTTTTTTTGACAAAACAATCTTAGTGGAAAAAATTGGACCAATAGGAAGGCTCGATTTTGACACATAGGCGAAATCGAGCAATATGATTGGCCAATAAAAAGTCAAAATTGAATTGATTTTGGTCAAGCTTTAATAAATTTGGTGGAGAATTTGATTGAGAAAAAAAAACACATAAAAATATAGGTGTCAAATTTATGAAAATAGAAACTTAAAAAAAGAGGAGGTAATTAATAAAACTTTAGTGGTTGAATTATAAATATATTATATGGAGTTAAGTGTAAAATTATAAATCTCCATGTTTTTTGATAACTTTAGATAATAAACAAATAATCCCTTACACTTTATATCCCCTACACTTTATAATATGAACTTTGTTTACAATTACATGAGTATTAGCAGTGGTTTGAGACTTCCATCCATTAAACTTACAAAATTTTATAAACGTACGAATTAGTTTTAATATACGTTAAATACTTTTAAAATAAATATTAGTTTTAAACTTTCATCTATTAAAATATCTTTTTACTATGTACGTTAAATATAAATAAGAACTCATGTTATCCTATTTAAAAGTTTAACATAACGTACACGGTTTGAATATTAAAAACAGTTAAATTATTCTTAACGTAATATAAATATCAAATGGTAAGTAAATATACGTGATTGTACTTATAACGACTCATGTAATTATTATTTAAAGTTTATATACGGATATCCGGAAAAACATTTCTAAAAACTTCATCAACGCTCATAATGTGCTACTAAACTCGCACATTTTGTACAACATGATATCAATAGTTAAAGTTAAATAACAACATCAACCTCAACATTAACATCTATTTCATCTAAACAAAGTTAAATCTTCATCCAATAAAATTTTTACAAAATATTAATTGATATTAATATATAATGAAAAACTCATGCATACTTATTAGTTGTACTTATATTATAATTTTCACGGGTAAATTCTTATATATCCATATAGTAAAGAAAATTTTAAAACAAATTTGATTTATGTGTAAATCTATGTGATCAAAGAATCTTTAGCCCAATACAATTATAAGGAGACACGCTCAAGAATTCAATAAAAGATCGATGCCACAGTTACATTTACAATTTCTGCTAACTATTTTTCTTACTTTCGCATATATTGATGCTCTAACTTTTTAAATATACATAAGATTTTATGTTTTTAACGGTAATACTATATAATTAAATTTTTCTGAAAAACCCCGTGCGTGCACGGGTACCAATAGGAATGCTCGATTTTGACACATAGGTGAAATCAAGCAATATGATTGGCCAATAAAAAGTCAAAATTGAATTGATTTTGGTCAAACTTTAATAAATTTGGTGGAGAATTTGATTGAGAAAAAAACACATAAAAATATATGTGTCAAATTTATGAAAATAAAAACTTAAAAAAAAGAGGGTGTAATTAATAAAACATTAGTGGTTGAATTTTAAATATATTATATGGAGTTAAGTGTAAAATTATAAATCTCCATGTTTTTTTATAACTTTAGTTAATAAACAAATCACCCCTTACACTTTATACCCCTTACACTTTATAATATGAACTTTGTTTACAATTACATAAGTATTAGTATTGATTTGAGACTTCCATCCATTAAACTTACAAAATTTTATAAATGTACGAATTACTTTTAATATACGTTAAATACTTTTAAAATAAATATTAGTTTTAAACTTTCATCTATTAAAATATTTTTTTACTATGTACGTTAAATATAAATAAGAACTCATGTCATCTTATTTAAAAGTTTAATCTATGCGTAAACGGGTTTGAATATTAAATACAGTTAAATTATTATTAACAGTAATATAAATATCAAATTGTAAGTACGAGTATATGAAAATAAATATACGCGATTGTACTTATAACGACTCAGGTAATTATTATTTATTATTTACAGTTTATATACGGATTTTTAAAAAACTTCATCAACGCTCATTATGTGCTACTAAACTTGCACATTTTGTACAACATGATATTAATAGTTAAAGTTAAACAACAATATCAACCTCAACATTAACATCTATGTCAGCTAAAAAAAGTTAAATCTTTCATCCAATAAAATTTTTACAAAATATTAATTGATATTAATATATAATGAAAAACTCATGCATACTTATTAATTGTACTTATCATATAATTTTCACAGGTAAATTCTTATATATTCATATATTAAACAAAAATTTTAAAATAAATTTGATTTATGTGTAATCTCATGTGATCAAAGAACCTTTGGCCCAATAACATTATATGAAGACATGCTCAAGAATCCAATACAAGGTCGATACCATGGTTATATTTACAATTTCTGCTAACTATTTTTCTTACTTTCGCACATGTTGATGCTCTAACTTTTTAAAATATACAAGATTTTTTGTTTTTAAACGATAATACTATATAATAAATTTTTCTGAAAAACCTCGTGTGTGCACGGGAATTATAACTAGTTTCATTCATATATGATTATAAGAAATCTCTAAATTACGGACCATGAAGTTTTGAACTAAACCACTCACACCTTGTATATATATATATATATATATATATATATATATATATATATATATATATATATATATATATATATATATATATATATATATATATATATATATATAAAAGAATGATTTTCAATCCAATGACACCAAATACACATTTTTCAAGAATGATTTTCATGAAAAGCAATATTGGTTACTCAAACAGTCAAACCAGTACCATAATTAGATAATTTTAAACAGACAAACACCATACTTTGAGTAGTATGTTGTTCTGTTTATTTATTTGTTATATCAATTAAAACCTTCAAAAACACACTTGAACAGTTGAACACCAAGTAATTTTGTATCATGCTTTAAATAAGATTCCTGAAAATTATTACTCTTTTTCTTAATAGCTTATTATATTATTAGCTCATTTAGTGTGTTTGTTATTGAGATGGTTTAGCCCACTTAGTTATCTTATTATCCAAACTATTCAAAGCATATATGATGACTTAATGATAATAAATGTGTAAAAGCTAGAAAGGGGGTTAAATACTTTTACCGTTTTAAAATTAAATTTCTATAAAATTTAGATTTAAGTATCATGTGAAATCGACCGATCACGATAACGATGCATAAGAGTAAGTACTAGACATTAAGTAATATGCAAGATAATTAGTAGATTGCAAATAAATAAGTAAGAGTATAAAAAGATCAAACCATGACACGAGTGTTTAAAGTGGTTTGGTTACGAAGACTCCTTCCTCGCCCTAATCCACTCCTTGCGTATCCGACTCGAGAGTATCCTTTCATATATCAACAAGCTCCTTTAACCAGCAGATAAACCTCACAACGTTGCTTACACTTTTCCGATACAAAGCTAAATATCGATTTCTAGTTCGAGGTAGAATCAACCTTTCACACTACGTATTTTAAGGACTAAAATACTAACCGATCTTTAAAGAATGGTGTATTATATATGGTGTACGATGATGATATACAAATGTATAACAAATAAACTAAATATGTATATGAAGACTAACAACAAGTGTCTTAAAGCTTGAGATTCTTAAATGAGATGTATGTGATCTTGGCTAGCAAGAAAATAGTTAATGAACAATCACTAGAATCAATATGTAACTACTAAGTAATGATCAAGACACTGATGTTATGAATGCTAGAAAAATGTACAAAATGTGTGTTGAAAAAGGTGAGAAAAACTGGTGAACAAATTACTTCTATCTATAGCAAAGAAAACCTATCAGACCATGGATATCACGGATCTTTGCGAAAGGATCCGTCCTTTGTAAAAAGGGATCCATCTGGTATTACAGTGACCAGATTTGGAAAGATTTTCACTCAACATATATTTCCAAATCTAAATTTCAAATCTTGCAAAAGTTAACTTCAGATTTGGCAATATTTCCTTCTATAATTATGTGACTAGATTTATTTTAGATTTTGTTAATAGAAAAAATAAATGTATAAGTTACGTGAAAAATAAAATGTATAAGAAAATTACCAAAAATAAAATATGCAAGTGACTTATTGAACCAAAGTGTGTAGTCACTTGTAAAATAAAATGTGTAGTTAGTTGTGTAAGTAACTTGCTAAAAGTGTATAGACACAAATGCTTAGTTTAAACTTTAAAGCTAAATGTTTTTAACTAGTTAAAAAATAAATGATGCATTTGTATGAAAATATTTGAACTGCAAAAGGTGTTACTTGATTAATACTAAAGCTTTTAGATATTCATTATTGAAACCTTTAGTGATATATGACAAGTTAAAAACTTTACGTTAAAACTTGTTTATTTTAGACTTTACTTAATTTGTTTTCATAATTTGTTATTAACAAAACTTATAAAGGTCGTAAAATAGAAATAACACTTTTACATAATTATTTGTATTAACAAAATGATTTACATTGAATTACCATGTCTAATATGATAATCAGAGTCTATACTAATCACTTAGCAAAACAAACATCTAAACCCTAACTTACAAATTGCCATTTCTTTTTTTCTTTTTCTTTTACTTTTTCTTTCCCTGTTCCTACCACCTCTTTTTCATGTGCAATAACCTACGAATGAATTATCTATAATAGTACCAAATAGGTTTATGGACTCATCAAACGTATTCACAACCTTGTCTTCATCACTGTCTGAGAGATCAATCTCTCCCACCTTAGAGAATGGGTTAACCCTCTTAGTAGAAGAAGTAGACCCCCGGACAATCAACCTTTTGAATAAAATGACCATCATCATCCATAAGAGTAGCTTTCCCATCGATAAGTAGCTTTTCAAGCTCCCCAATTTTCTCAATTAAAGGAGTAGAATTAGCTTCCTTTGTTCCCATTCAATCACTCACAAGTGGTTCTTGTGATGCATTACCGGTCTCTAAAGACCCGTCCTCCTTAGTTTCCTTTGGAATACCAGAATTCACATCCTTAGTCACTTCATTGGTAGGAATACCAAAGTCATCAATATCATCCATATGAAGGGCATCAAACCGGTTTGATGTAGCTATCTTCGTACCACTCATACTAGCCACATCAACGGCCTTCGTACCACTAGTACTAACCACATCATTTGATTTATTCTTATTGGCATCCACTTTCTTGGGTACAGTAGGAGGCGCTTTGGGTTGATATTACATCTTCTTCCCCACAACAGGTTTAGTAAAACCTCCTTACTTGGACCAAATTGACCTCCAATATAACTCTTTTTTTAGTATTGACTGTTTTAAAATCATTATAAGCACCTGGAGTAGGCTGTGTAGTAGGTAGAACATACTATGGACAATCAACCAAAGTATGACCAAAAATCTTACACTTGTCACAACGAGGCGGTTTTCACTCATATTCAACCCGAATCTTCTCAATAGTCGAACCCGTCCCATCTAGGAAAGGTATCTGATAACATCAAATTTACCCATGATCTAAGTGTTAATTTTCCCCTAAAATGCTCATCTTTTCTATTTATATGAAGAATATATACTCTTATTTCTTCCTATTTTGGTTTCAGGGTAAAGATGAGTAAAAGAACGAACATACGCGGAAATGGAAGGAGTTAAGAGCAAATATGCGAAAATTATGGATTCTGCACTCACTACGGCGTAGAGGTTCATCGACCTACACCGTAGCAAGGCTTTATGAATATTACGGCGTAGAGGTCCATCTACCTACGTCGTAAGAAGGAATTTATGAAGACTACGGCGTAGCCCATCCATTGGCTACGGCGTAGACGTCCACTAAAGGGCTCTACGGAGTAAGCAACTCTCCAGCTACGACGTAAGCCCCAATTTGAGGCAGTGAAGAACTAACGAGGACAAGGAAGAAGTTACGGCGTAGCAACCCTAGCAACTACGCCGTAGCAAGTATCTTATCAAGACATTACGCCTGTAGCACTTGATCAAGCTATGGCGTAACACCAATTTACAAAGGTTACGGCGTAGCAATCCAATCAGCTACGCCGTAACAAAGTTGGGCCTATAAATACCAGCCCTAATTCCGAGTTTATTCATTCACTTTTCACCACATAGAAGTTGGGAGAAACTCAGGGAGCAGGAGGAACAAAGTTCTAGCCTCATAGAAGTCATTTCCAAGAGAGGATTCACACACCAATCATAAGTTTATTCATTCCTTTGCTTTGTATTCGATTCATGTTTACATTTGTGATAATACAATCTTGTTTTACTGCAACTATGAATATGAGTGGCTAAACACCTCTTGGTGTTAGCCTAGTTATGAAATTGTTATTGTTATGATTTAGTTTTCTACGCATCTATTATCTATTGTTTGAAATACTTTCATGACGAGTCTTGGGACACTCTAGTTCCCGTAGTGTTTAGCATTGGTTGTTCTCTAGAGACTTGTGGAATTAACCTTAGGAAGCAAGTCGCTAGGGATGTGACTTGGTGACAGCAATATCACCATACACGTATGAATTGACCCTAGGACCACCTACCGATGCTGTACGCTTAACGGAGTTAGAGGGGTGTAAGATCAGACCATGCCGCATCCGTTAGACTTGTCCATGTTAGTAGAGGCACTTAATGACTCTTATATTTTCGTACCGATGAACCCAAGGCTTTACAATAGTTTTGGATAGGACAAGGTGCAAGATAGACATAGGTGATTTAACCCTCTGATCCGAAATGAATTAAATCCCCAGACGATATGATAGGATGCACTTATATAAAACTAGTCATAATGATAACAAGAGTAGTAATTAGGTTAACACTATTTCTCTCTATTGATCTTTCTTCTATTTTATTTACTTGTCTTGATATTTACTTTTATTAGTTTAATTAATCTTTCAACTCAAAACCCCCTTTTAAACGTGACACGAAACTTAGATAATTTCCATACACTTAGCTCTTGGGACGACCTCGGCTTTACCATCTAGCTATACCTCATACGATCAGGTACACTGCCTATTAGTGCATTAAGGTAGACCTTAGGTAAACGAGACTATTATAAATATTAAAACCTGGTCAGTAAAACCTGCATCAGTATCTCAACATTGAGGCTATCCCTAAGCACCTCATCCGCCTTAACTTCAATCATGCACCTAGCAAAACTACTATGGCCCCATGATTCCTTGCACATTTGGTTAGTATAAGCATCTAACATTTTAGGTGTACCAATCAATGTGGCAAGAAGAATAAGACCATCATCAGAAAACATAGCAAGAGAAACATCATGGAATTTAACCCACATCGGTATTTTGGTTAAATCCTCTTTAAGTAAGTTGGTGTTTAAGGTCCATGGTTTAAGAATAATTGCTACATTTCTAATCAACCAAGGACCGTTTTCGAGGACATCATAACACCTTTCTTCGAGTTTAACTTAAAGAAAGAAAAAAATACCCCTTTGCATTCATCATAACCTTCTGTATACCATACTTAGCCCACACATTGCGTACATAGTAATCAACAACAGGAAAAGCAATGCGTTTACCAAAGAAATAACCATAGAGAGTATTCTCATACCTAGTGTTAATCTCTTCAAGCACTTTCATAGGGACAGTAAGGTCCACACCACTCATTTTCTTGCTACACTCAGCCTACGAAAGTTAGACATTTGTTTCTTAGGTTTATTGAAAGTCGCACTAGTATATGATGGATACGGCTTATCAATACCATTTGGTTGGCTAACAGCCCCATGTGTACCAAATTTCTGTGATTGCATAGCAACATCAAAACTCGACAAAAGAGAAGCAATCTTATCAATGCCATTAGTAGTAGGCGGTGCAAGTGAAATCGGCTCCACTTACTTAGTAGCAGCAGGTCCACTAATCCCATCAATATTAGCATTACTAACAGATGTATTGGATGCACTTACGTTGTTAAGAAACCCCTTATTCATCTCTCCAAACCCTTGCACAGCAGCAAATCAATTGAAAACAAAAAAAGTTAGGGTTTCATACTAAACACACAACAATGTTGCTATTGAATTTGAAGCATTTGGTTTTTCTATAAAGAACTACCAGACACACTAGATTCTTCTCCACCATATTTGTGTTGTTTTCTTTTAGTCATTCTACGTAGCTTGCATGCCTTGGACATCCCGATGACGATGTGCTTCGTTATTTAGTTTTGTGTCATTTAATAAGTTGAAGTAGGTCTACAGATTTGAACTTGTGTCATGATTGTCAGTTAGCCAAACATGTTAAGCTTCCCTTTTATAGTTATGAGTCGAGTGTTGAGTCTGAATTTGATATTATACAATCGGATTTGTGGACATTCTTGATTCCAAGTGTTAGTGAAATTATATACTATGCTATTTTCTTAGATCATTTTTCTCATTATCTTAGGGTTTATGATTTGTATTAATTATAAATCTGATTTATTTGTTAAGTTTGTTGAATTTCGTGCATTTGTCAATAAGCAATTTTTGATGTTGATATTAAGTCTTTGTAGTGTGACCAGAGAGGTGAATTTGATAATACTCGTTTTCATACTCTTTTTCGCCAACATGGCATAAAATTCCGTTTTTCATGTCATAAGACATCCCAACAAAATGGAAAATCAGAACATATGCTCCGCAATATTAATAACCTTGTCCACACCTTACTCTTTCACACCAACATCCCTCCTATTTATTGGGTCGAAGAACTTAACATGGCTACTCCTTTTAAATATCTTACATCCTACGACTATTAAGAATCAAATATCTTTCACCAAGCTATACTATAAACAACCCACTGATCATGATCTTAGCATGTTAAGTGTTCGAATTAATCAGCATACTTGATTAATTCTTAATCTCCTTTTTGGAAAAAGAAATACATTGATAAGATCTTACAGTCTTACAGATATATCCATAATGAACTCAGCCCTAACCAAAACCGAACAAAACCATATTTATTCAATATATATATAAACTGAACCAAAGAGGAAGAAGCTATTGGTTTGGTTTGACATTACCAGATATATATTGTTAATGATGATGACTTAAGTCGTTTAACTATCCAAAAAAGTGTGGAATGAAATAGTGGGCAACATTGAGAGCTTGATTGAAGTGACTGTGCACAAGCCCCTCATACTCCCCATGATTATTTGAGATGGAAGGTTGTTGTAATCACGGCAACACAAATCACTCTTTGACCCTGTTAGGCTAAGCCACACAAATTGGTGAGAAACAAGTATCATGTTTGAACACAAGAATATCACATGCTTCAGTTGATACTGGTGATTATTCAGGACGTCCGCACGAAGTCGGGAAGGTACGTATAACCTGATTCTCTGAGTCAGGTTATAAAACTATTCTAACTATATGTTGTCCCAGCCGTGTTTCAATATGGATCAGTTTTGGTTGAGTCAAATGTAAATGCAAACAAGTGTATAAACTAAAGATAACTTATTATTTGTCTAACCATTGTAACAATACATGTTTACAAGTACTTATAGNTCTATGCCTCCCCCATGTCACATCGCCGGGATTGACTTCGATCTTAACTTCTTCAATAAATGCTCCATATTGTGTCGAATAGATCCGGTATTACTCCATATTGCTCCGGTTTCCCATCCAAGCTCGGTTTTGCTCACTTTTGCCTTGTTTTCAATCCATTTGTACCTGAAATACACAAAAACACTTTCCAAGGATATTTGTGACATTACATGGTCTTTTCGGGTGTTTTTGGTCGTTTTTTGTGGGTTAAATAGGGTAAAAGATATGTGTAAATAGGCAGATATCAAACTTACATATAACACTCAAAAACACCACACAATACAGCCGCACTTCGCATACATATTTCACCAAGTTAACGACCCATAATCAACAGACGATAAAATTAGCAGCGTTGAATAATTAATTTGGATCTTCATAACCCATTTGTAAAATAACTTACCAGCTAAAAGTAAACCTAGTTATCTAATCCATGGAAAACTATTTAGCTAGAACAAACAACATTACACACATCTATGAAAACTAAATTATCATTTATCTTTTCACAGTAACAATACAAAAGTGAAATGAACGATCTAAAAAATTTTCACGTCTCTGCGACAACGATTTTTATACGAGCATGTTATGAGTAATTAACATCTCAAATCACACTTTCAGTTGCGTATCGAGATTTGCGTGGTGGAGCCGGTGAAGGTGGCGGAGCGGGGTATGGTGGTGAAACTGCAGGAGGAGGTGGTGGTGGTAGCGGAGGAGGTGGTGGAGGTGGAAGTGGAGGAGGAGGAGGTGCACATGGTGGTGGTTATGGTGGTGGGGAAGGAAGAAGATGAAAAAAAATAAATAAATAAATAAAATCCACGTATTTAATTTTAACATGTTTAGCCGGTTGCCAATCATGCCACGTAAGCAAAAGTATGATAACGGAAAAAATTTATAAAGTTTGATGGGTATTCTTGTAATATTTTGGGTTGGTATCTGATAATGGCACAAGTGGGAAAGTATGTAGCTATTAAATGCCATTAACCCTTTCTAATATACACTTCTGGTCCTTCACGTTTCTTTTGAAGCAATATCGAGATTATAACTTGATTTACATTCTCCTCCTTAATCTTGATCGTTGCTTCGTCCAAGGTCTTGAACTCTGAGCATTTGTCTCATAGTTGTAAACTTGAGTCTTGGTAAAGCTTTTGTTAATATGTCTGCTCTTTGTAGTTCTCCGCTAACGTGTTCCACATTAATATGACCATTCTCTACGCATTCCCGAATGAAATGATAGCGAATGTCTATATGTTTACTCCTTCCATGAAATACTGGGTTCTTCACGAGTGCTATAGCTGATACGTTGTCAACTCTAAGTGTTATCCTTTTTTCATCCAATCCAGTTAGTTCACTAAGTAAACATTTTAACCATAAGGCTTGACATGCTGCTGCAGTAGCCGCCATGAATTCCGATTCACATGATGAGAGCGCCACTGTTGGTTGCTTCTGAGTACACCAAGTGATAGGTGACTCTCCAGAGTAAAATACGACTCCAGTAGTTCCTTTTTCTTGATCGGTATTGATTCCATAACGATTGTCACTGTAACCTGTAATCTTGCAGCCGCCTTCCTTCTTGTATATTATTCCATGTTCTTTCGTTCCTTTGATGTATCGGATTACTTGTTTCACTGCCTTCAGATGATGATCCTTTGGCTCTTGCATAAATCTGCTGAGTAGTCCAACTGAGTAACTAAGATCCGGTCTTGTATGTAGTAAATATCTGAGACTTCCAATTAAGCTACGGTAATAAGTTGCGTCAACTGGGTTTCCATCTTCCGCCTTGACCAACTTAGTGCCGGGATCCAATGGTATCTTAGTATCATTGCTATCCGTCATATTTGTCTCTTATAGGATCTTGTTAATGTATCCGGTTTGCTTGATTGTAATCTCTCCTCCTGTCTGTGTAACTTCTATCCCAAGGTAATATGCTAGCAATCCTAAGTCGCTCATTTGAAATTTATCTTCCATTTGGGATTTGAACAAGTCTATTTCCTTTTTTGGAGTTCCCGTGATGATTAAATCATCTACATATACTCCAACTATCAGTGTAGAAGTCTTGCTTCTCTTTGTGTAAACTGCTTGTTCGAGATTACATTTCTTAAAGTCTAGTCACTTCAAGGTTTGGTCAAGCTTCACATTCAAAGCTCTTGGTGCTTGTCTTAAGCCATACAAAGCTTTAGTTAGCTGTAGACTTTTCCAAGGTTTCCTTGTTGTATGAAACCTTCAGGTTGTGTAACATAGACTCTTCCTTCAGTTCTCCATGTAAGAATGCTGATTTTACATCTAAGTGGTGTACTTGCCATCCATGGTATGCTGCTAGCGCTAATATTAACCGAACTGTTTCTATCCTAGCAACTGGTGCAAATACCTCATCAAAATCTATTCCTTGTTCTTGTACATAACCTTTTGCTACTAATCTTGCTTTATACTTAATGATCTTTCCTTGTGCATTTCTCTTGGTTTTGTAAACCCATTTGAGACCTATTGCCTTCTGATTTGTAGGCAATGTTGTTAAGGTCCATGTGTTGTTTTTGTTGATTGAATCTAATTCAATCTCCATGGCCTCAATCCACTTCTCATCCTTTGATGCTTCCTTGTAGTTACGAGGTTCTTCTTCTGTGAAGAATAAGCTAGGTGCTTCTACTTGTTGTGCAGTTTCATAAATTTCTGCTAAATCTTTTAGACCTCGTATTGGACTGTGATCATATCTCTGACGTGAGCTTCCTAGTGAGCTAATAGTAGCTTCTGCTTCCTCTTCAGAGTTAGGGTCGTAATTGTATGTTGGTGGTGTGATTGGTGAATCTGGTTCTGATGTCGGATCTGGTAATGGATCCGGTATTGGATACGGGTTCTCATTGTTTTCTAAGTTGACTTGTGTAGGAATTTCATTGTCAACTCCATCTACCACAAAACTAGCCCAAAATGAGTCTTGTGTACTTGTATCCTCTTCACTCTTATCCCAATCCCACGGTTTCGTTTCCATAAACTTTACGTCCCTACTAACATGTTTCTTCTTTCCTACTGGATCATATAGCCTATATGCTTTTGATCCTTCCTCTACTCCTAAATAAACCATCGGTATGCTTCTGTCATCCAACTTCTTCAAGTGAGGGATTGTTATTTTAGCATAAGCTGTGCATCCGAATATTCTTAGGTTTTCCAGATTTGGTTTTCTGTTGTAGAGTGCTTCATACGGTGTTTTATCTTCCAGTGCTCGTGTAGGTACCCTATTCAGTATATAAATGGCGTGCTTTACTGCTTCCGCCCAAAAAGTTAAGGGTAACTTCATTGCTTTCATCATACTCCTAGTAGTTGATAACACCGTCCTATTCTTTCGTTCAACTACTCCATTCTGTTATGGTGAGTATGGTGCTGTTAACTGTCGTGCTATTCCATTCTCCTTACAGTATTTGGTGAATTCATTTGATGTAAATTCACCCCCTATATCTGTTCTTAGCATCCTAATTTTCAACCTCAACTCCATTTCAATCTTCTGTCTAAATTCCTTAAATGTGTTGCATGCTTGATCTTTCGATGTTAGAAAGTAAACCCACATGAAACGTGTACAGTCATCTACTAATAAGAAGATGAGCTTCTTTCCAGAATGTGTTGCTGGACTTATGGGACCAGAGAGATCTCCATAAACTAAGTCCAACGGATTTTTGGATCTGAATTTAGCTTGATTCGGAAATGGTGTTCTGCTGTGTTTTCCTAATAAACATGCATCACAGATTTGTCCTGCATGATTTATTCTTGGTATTCCTTCTACTAGGTTTTTTCTTGTCATCTTGTTGATGTCGTCAAAGTTCAGATGACCTAATCTAGCGTGCCATAACCATGCTTGGTTATCCACATTTGCTAAGAGACATATAGGTGCTTCTATTTGTAGTCTAATAATGTAAAGTCGATTCTTAGATCTTTCTACTTTCATCAACAACCTCTTATTCTTATCATACAAAGTCAGCTTGTTTCCATCCATGATGATTTTACAACCTATTTCAGTAAGTTGTCCTAGACTAAGTATGTTGCTCTTGAGATTTGGAATGTAGTAAACTTCTGATATTATCTTTTGTTCTTTGTTCCTACATCCTAATAATATAGAACCTCTACCCTTTATCTCTACATACGATCCATCCCCAAAACGAACGCGCCCTGTGATGCTTTCGTCAATATCCTTAAAATGACTCTTAGTTCCGGTCATATGGTTGCTTGCACCATTATCTAAGTACCATATGCTAGCATCTGTTGTAGCATACTTTCCGGGTTGTATTTGTCCTTCATTCAATATGACTTCTTCATGTGTAGTCATTAATAGTGATGGTTCATCGTCTTCTAAGATAAGGTTTGATTGTTCCTGAGTTGTTGATGGGCTTCTACATTCCTTTTTAAAGTGTCCATGTTTCCCGCAATTGAAACATTTTACTTTCTTCTTCCACTCACTTCTATTCTTATTGTTCTTGTCATTGTGAGTTGGGTTTTCTCCATTTGAGTTATCTCTATATCCTTTATTCTGCCAGTTTCCTCGTGAGTAGTTTAATCTACCCCTATATTTATTAAATCGTTTCTTATTTCTAGAGTGTTCGCCTTGTGCGAATAATAAATTGTCCTGGCTTTCTGCTTGTCCTCCCTTACGGAGTTTAATCCTTTCCTCGAATGCCTTAAGTTTTCCAGTGATCTCATCTAAGGTGATATCGTTTAGATCACTTGTTTGTTCTATGGATGCTACTATCTGAATGAATCTATCGGGTGTGGAGTCTAATAGTTTTCATACTAAAAGTGATTCATCCAAGGTTTTTCCTAATTCTTTTGCCTTCGTGACATAACCATTTAATTTGTTCGTAAATGCATCCACCGTTTCATCCTCCTTCATTTGAAGGGCATTAAAATTAATCATCAATGATTGTAATCGTGCCTGTTGCACTCTATTTTCTCCAACGTGTCTTTTCCTTAATGATTCCCATAATTCCTTTGCAGTTTTACAACTTGCTACTTGTAATATCACATCTTCAGTCAATGCCTGATATAGGAGGGCAATTGTTGCCTTATCCTTCTTATCATCTAATTGTGTATTTTCCTTAGGTTCTATAGTCTCCCATAAACCATGTGCCTCTAATATAATTCTAATTTTTATTGCCCAAACAGTGTAGTTTGTGGTTTTAAGTTTAGGGCATTGATATTGAGCAATGGGTGTTACGGGTTTCACTATATTGTTGGTATTGGTATTCGCGTCGTCACCAGACATATTGTATGTGTTTATAATCTTCACGTTCTAACTTTATGGGAATTCTAACCAATATGGTTTTCTTATTTCTACGGGAACAGAAATAGTTATCCGGGAATCCTAGTAATACAGGATCAATATATAATTCTTGGGATTTCCTAGTAATGAAGTAAATATCTATACTAAAAATATAATTGAAATCCAAAGTTTTGGAATTTTGTGACCTCGTATATTGCGTTAAAACACAACGATGTTCCCACTTGTGTGTCGATACTTAGAATGATATCAACCACGTTATTTCTTTCCTCGTTTCTTTCTTGTCTTGGTTCCTACTACGTGCCTTAGACCCTTGTTATATCTCGGCGTAACCTCCAAATCACCCTAAGTGTTTTGGCCACGATCAACTTCAGGTTGTTGTCGTTGTTTCCTTTCTTCCAAGTCCTTTCTTCTCAAAAAATTTCGGTATTCTTTCTGCCAAACAGCAACTCGGTTGCTTTTGTTCTTCTTTTTTTCCTTTCCTTTATACCCCACGGTATCAAATCAATGTCTAAACAAAGTGTTTTGTTTGTCGTTCCGCTGTTGCTTGTATCTTTCGTTGTTTCACAATACTTCTCCTTCGTTCCTTTTTCCTTTTCCACACCGTATGTCAACAAGTTTCCAGAATCCTATTCGGTATTCTTTATTTTTGCAGCGAGTGATCAATTCGCTTGTATTCTTCAATTTGTTCCTTGTTATTCCTTGTTCCTTGTATTGCCAACGACCTAAATATGTAATTTCTTGTACCGGTATCTTCTCTAACTTATCCAAGCAATGCCTATATGTTTTCTGCGCGTCTTTTCTTCTTTTTTTCTGTGTATCTCGGTAATACACAACCTATAGTCGACTTCTTTTCTTTTCCCTTGTTGTGTTGTAGTAAAACACACAAGTACGTTCTTGTTTTGTTATTAAACAAGAGTTTTCCCTTTTCCTTCTGGTTTTGTTGGAGTGTTCGAACTAAACCAACAAACCAAGACACCAAGTTTTTTGGTTCGGTGCCCTTTTTCTGTTTGCAAGTTTTCGACACAAAGAAAGTTGTACAAGTCTTTCTTATGTCCCTAAGTTATCTAATGCAATCCTTCTAGTGTTAAACAAGGTATGAAGATATGCGTTGTTTCCTGAAAAACAAACTCAGCGTGGGCTTTTGTTTCTGGTTTTGGGTTTTTTTGTCTCGATACAAAAGTTTTGTAAGGTTTCTGTTTCGGTTTTGATTGCTGTAACGAGATGTTCCAAACGAGGCTCTTGATGCCAAATGTTGTCCCAGCCGTGTTTCAATATGGATCGGTTTTGGTTGAGTCAAATGTAAAATGCAAACAAGTGTATAAACTAAAGATAACTTATTATTTGTCTAACCATTGTAACAATACATGTTTACAAGTACTTATAGGTTTTCAAATGGTGTAATGAACCATTGTAACCTTTCACTAATAGTTGTGTCCTATTCGAATGGGTGTGATGAACCTACATGATGGTTCGGTCAAGTTATAACCCAAACGACATCTCCTTTCTAGTAGTCATGGTCAAAACGGCATGACCATTTACAACTTACAGAATTTCTAACTATAATAACTAACTATTCGGTTATAAAGTTTCTAATATACACTTCTGGTCCTTCACGTTTCTTTTGAAGCAATATCGAGATTATAACTTGGTTTACACTATATATATTCCAATTAAGTTATACTATAATAGGCCCNAAATGCAAACAAGTGTATAAACTAAAGATAACTTATTATTTGTCTAACCATTGTAACAATACATGTTTACAAGTACTTATAGGTTTTCAAATGGTGTAATGAACCATTGTAACCTTTCACTAATAGTTGTGTCCTATTCGAATGGGTGTGATGAACCTACATGATGGTTCGGTCAAGTTATAACCCAAACGACATCTCCTTTCTAGTAGTCATGGTCAAAACGGCATGACCATTTACAACTTACAGAATTTCTAACTATAATAACTAACTATTCGGTTATAAAGTTTCTAATATACACTTCTGGTCCTTCACGTTTCTTTTGAAGCAATATCGAGATTATAACTTGATTTACACTATATATATTCCAATTAAGTTATACTATAATAGGCCCCAATATGTAATGTAACAAAAGCATACTCGTTCATTCCAAAAGAAGAAAATGGTATACACATAACTAACGGCAATAAAAATAATTATCCATATGCTTTAATTAATATATATTTGCTTAGGTCTGTCTTTTCGATCACTCAGCCAAAGATTCTACAAAATCCCTGCCAGTTTCAACTGGCCGGTGTGTCTTAGAGCATCTGCAATGGTTCCAACCTTTAAAAGACTTTGAAGCATTTATGGCATTAAATGGTAAAGGTAAAAGACAAAAAACATTTATGGCATTAATGGCATCTACAAAGCGATTCATTCAAACCGCTTGGCAAACTAAAAGTCTTTGTTTCAAGTCTTTCATGCAATGATAAAAAAGCTTTTGAAAAGCTTTTTCAAATAGTGAAAAGTCTTAGCATTTGTAACCATTGCAGATGCTCTTATGATTATTTAAATTAACTAGATCTTTGATTGTGAAACATGCCAAGTAAAAAATAGTAACCTAAAACGGTTTTGATCAAAGGTCCGCACATATGTTCAAAAGAATACATACCGCACATGGACAATTCCTTGCACCTTTTCTCTTTATGGTTTTCTTACCGACTCCAACTAACAACTCAATTGCTGGTGTCACCGAAAGTCATTAGATCTCAATATCCCAGCCCATTGGCCTTGAACCGAATATATAAGTTGCCATTTCGATGCTTTTTATTGTGCAACTTTAATTTCATAATTAATACAAAGCCATGTGGCTTCTTAATTTCCATTATCATTTGATATAAACGGCATTCCATTTTTGCTGGCAATATTCTTTACGTTATTTTTCTTTTGAACAGCGAAATTCTGTTCAGCTCTNTAAGAGCATCTGCAATGGTTCCAACCTTTAAAAGACTTTGAAGCATTTATGGCATTAAATGGTAAAGGTAAAAGACAAAAAACATTTATGGCATTAATGGCATCTACAAAGCGATTCATTCAAACCGCTTGGCAAACTAAAAGTCTTTGTTTCAAGTCTTTGTTTCAAGTCTTTCATGCAATGATAAAAAAGCTTTTGAAAAGCTTTTTCAAATAGTGAAAAGTCTTAGCATTTGTAACCATTGCAGATGCTCTTATGATTATTTAAATTAACTAGATCTTTGATTGTGAAACATGCCAAGTAAAAAATAGTAACCTAAAACGGTTTTGATCAAAGGTCCGCACATATGTTCAAAAGAATACATACCGCACATGGACAATTCCTTGCACCTTTTCTCTTTATGGTTTTCTTACCGACTCCAACTAACAACTCAATTGCTGGTGTCACCGAAAGTCATTAGATCTCAATATCCCAGCCCATTGGCCTTGAACCGAATATATAAGTTGCCATTTCGATGCTTTTTATTGTGCAACTTTAATTTCATAATTAATACAAAGCCATGTGGCTTCTTAATTTCCATTATCATTTGATATAAACGGCATTCCATTTTTGCTGGCAATATTCTTTACGTTATTTTTCTTTTGAACAGCGAAATTCTGTTCAGCTCTAGCAAAAACCTAGAGAGTAGAGACAAAAGAGATTATTACATAAAATTATTACAAGCAGAGATTGGATTTGATCTTTTACGAAGGACGATTACTCCTATTGGCAATCCAAGAGTGAGACATAGTTTTGATATCATCACATAAAGAGTCTTTCCTTGGGTCATTTAGGGTCAAAACACATGGTTCGTATAATACGATATAACTGAAAGAGTAGATTGAGATTAGATCTAATTTAAGTTTCGAACATTTTTGACCCGATGTACGCTCTCTACTAATCAGATTTGTAAGATATCTTGCAATCTTCTAGTTTCTTGTTATTTTTAAAGCAATCCAATTCCTCCAAAGAAATGTTCATAACATTTTGTTTACTCTTATGCACCATCTTTATAGAATTGTACAGATAAATTCCGTTTAAAAGAAGACTTCAACGCATAAATTAATCTCCTAGCTTCTGATATTCTTCTAAAACTGTCCTCTGAAAAGGATTTTATCTGTATGTAGCGGGTTTATAAAGGACACTCGTTAGGTCACTTGCAATATGAAAAACGAAGAGGCACAGCCCTATTTCAGATGTTGGACAGGGGAGCTGTGTAATTCAAATACCAAATCAGCTTAGATCCATTTCTAACCACCATACACATAAGACTAAACCAGCATCCGATTTTACTAATGGCCCGATAACTTAATTTCTGATCACCCAAAGCATCTCCATAAATTTCGTATAAGAGTAAAATTGTTTGAACATACACAATGAAAGTTCCTTTAGCAAAATTATCATAGTGGTGGACTTTTTCAACCATTATGACTAAACACTCTCTATCTTTCTCATCCTACTCTTTAGAAAGAGGTGAGAGCAATTCGGATTTTATTTTGCTAATTATTTCTATGTATCCAAACATTTTGCAGGAGACGGAAGGCAAACTTTGGCAAGACTAGATTAACCAGTCGTGCTACTTAGAGTATCTCATGTAATTGTATTGTTCTAGTTAAAAGTACATGAATCCCGAGCATGGCGGAGGGGACAGATAAATTTGGGTGATGACTAAACTCTGATTATCACGAGTCTCATGACATTTTCCATGCATGTCTCTGATTTCATTTTTAAAACTAGATTTTTTGTCACAATGAAATTCTCGTGTGAAAGATGACAAATGTATGAAAGAAACTCCTGAGTAGCACAACTTGCTAAAATATCGTAATTAGGGGGAATGTAAACGAATCCTAAATGATCAAATTAAACTAGGCCCTCCAGATTTAGACCTTTCGAGTGAGTAGTTGTCAGTCTCGTAACTCTATATGGTTGAAAACACTGGTAATTTATTAGTGTTTCCACATTTCTCATTAGTTTAAAGTAACAACATTATTATATAATTACATGTCATAATTTTTTGTTAGGTTAATTAAAGAAACCCATATGCACCTTTAAAATGATTTATTCCTCTATATCAAATAAGTTAATTATTAAGATAAAGCTCTCTATGAAGAGTTCATCATCTCTATAAATACCATAATGTGATTCATTAGTTTCACACCACAAAACTAGCTAGTACTTCTTAATACACTTATAGTAGGCTACCTAGTTTCGCCTCATAATGGCGTCAATGGCTTTGCGAACAACTGCCTTTCTCCTTACTCTCAACCTTATCTTCTTCGCTTTAGTAAGTGCAGACCAAGTACCACAAGCCAGTTGCCCTGTAGACGGACTCAAATTCGGTGCATGTGCAGGCGTGCTAAATAACTGGCTGAATGGGGTCGTTGTAGGAACCGTACCAACCACACCTTGTTGTGGCCTATTCTTTGGCCTGATTAACTTTGAGGCAGCAACTTGCGCTTGCAAGGCCATTAAAGCTAATGTGTTGGGCGTTAATGTTGATGCAGCAATCTCATTGAAGTATTTGCTAAACAATTGTGGAAAGGATGTCCCTGATGGTTTCACATGTTAACAGAAATATAATCTCCGGTTTTTGCAAGTGTGTTTACAGTTTTTATTCACGTCCCTCTTTACTTGATTTTGGTGTGTGTTTCAGATTATATTGGTGTTTACAGCTTTGTTATTATATTTACTTGAAGTGAATGGCTCTTGCCAACTTCGCTACTATCATTGTAATCTTCGATCCTGTCACAGTTAAATGATGTGATTAGGATCATTTATGTTCTTTTTAATTACTATTCAAGAATAAAGATGCATGTTTCCTAGAAATTTTGACGTTGATTTAGATTGCTCATTTCTCTTATATCAAAAAACTGTATATTCACA
Organism: Artemisia annua; assembly: GCA_014162995.1. NCBI lineage: Eukaryota > Viridiplantae > Streptophyta > Magnoliopsida > Asterales > Asteraceae > Artemisia > Artemisia annua. Next base: position 120,615 of record LBNU01021105.1, read on the forward strand.
AAATTTTCCCCGTCAAAGTAGAAGTCATATTTGCTTGTTGTTAATGCATAATCTGGCGCGGGTCGATTCAACGACTCTCCTTGGGCCGTTAGTCGTCTTCTCGAGCCCTATTAGACCTGTCAACAACGAAAACCCGTTAGGAGTGGACCCGAGGCCGTAGCCCCGGGATCCACCTCCGACGGTCAAGTTAGTATCGATGCGTTGTAGCATATGAGAGTTATTAGGTTTAGGGTAACCTGTTGTAATCTGCTGAATAAAGGGATCCCATCCATGTATTTATAGGCATGGATTAGGGTTAGGTGTAGAGTGGGCCGCTGTCTGCGCGGGCCTGGCCCATGTAGGGCGCGGGCCAGACTATACGTCCACAAGCCCCCCAAGTCTAGTGTGACATAGTGCGTGGCTATGTTATGCTAGACTTAAGTTCTGTTCATGGCCGCGTAGGCCCAATCAACCATAACGGTACGACTCATGTGTGCGCAGATGGGACGAACCATACTGCGCAGTCCAAATACGCAGTGCGCACTGGGATTGTGATTGTGATTGTCTCACAATGGTGAAGGTGTCCGTGGTGAAGGTGGATTCCTGTATGCTGCATCCTGGGTAAGGACGTACCTTTTGTACCAGTAGTGGTGCAGCATGGTGCGACAGAAGACGTGCTTCTGTGGCAGAAGTGCGCGCCATGCGCGACAAGGATGCGCGCTGTGTGCGGCAGAGATGCGCGTTGTCCGCGACAAGGTGTGAACATAACATTCGTCTTTATAGCCGACAGAGGACGTCTCCCCTGCGGCGAGATGGTGCGAATTTTCAAATTCGTCTTTGTACCGGGCTCGCGATACCTCTTACGTACGATCTGCTTTCAAATACGCCTGCGTACGATGTGCGCAAACAATAGTAGGATATACCCTGGTAGCCCCCCAAGTTTGATGGTGCTACTCGTGTAGGAGCATTAAACTTAGTTATGCAAATCCTGAAAACACTTAGTGCAAATATTAGAAGTATATGCCGCGAGTCGCAACATATAAAACTTAATAAAATAAAATATAAATAGCGTGAAGCATAGTATAGCACATAGCATATAAAAGAAATTTTCGCTGCGCGAATTACACCTATCGTGAGGTTTTATAACTACAGAAAAAAAAAGTAGAAGTAGCACATAGCTAATCTATAGTGCGCTCATGGCGATTAATTTTTTCTTTTTCTTTTTTATAAAAACAATGGCGCGGATGGATGTACCGTAACCGCGACTAATAGTTTTTTTCGCACGTACAGACGCAGATAGATGTATCGTGACCGCATTGACTCTAACGTTTGAGGATGATCGCAGTTGACCACGGCTTTTGTCTGCGTGCGCTCATGGCGATCGACTTAGCATCGTGGTGCCTGTATGTAACAGTGCGCTCATGGCGCCAATCTGCGAAGATTTCGTACGCATGGCCTAAAGCGGGTAGATTTATCCTGACTGCGTTGTTCGCGGCTAAAATATAAAATAGGTCCGATCGTGCGGACATGGCGCATGGCTATAGGTAAAATCTTGTTTACCAAATTAAAAGATTTATGTAAAATCTTTTAAATATTTAAAGTATATCTTATCGATTTAAAAGATATTATTGGGATATCTTCCCTATTTAAAAGATATGCACAAGAATATTGGGATATCTTTTTTTCTTAGAAAATATTGCGGACATAATCTGTTTCCGTACTAAAACGACAAGAATATAATTTCTTATTATAGCTTATTATGGCTTGATATGTTTGACAAAAGTCAAACCAATCAAATCTTGCTTTCTGCCGATGGATTAGACAATGGAAACGAAAACAATATAAAGCACGTAGGGTGTTAATTGTTTTAGCTTATGCCGTATATCTTGTGATATTTTGAATTATGTTCCACCGATGGTTGCTTTCCACCGAATTAAATTAATCTAAGAATTAAATTAATCTAAGAACATTAAAGTTACCGGCTTTTGAACTCGATGGTTGCTTTCCGGTGATGTGAGAACACAAAACTTATCGTAATGGTCCCACGGATGGCGCCACTTGTTGATGCATAATCTGGCGCGGGTCGATTCAACGACTCTCCTTGGGCCGTTAGTCGTCTTCTCGAGCCCTATTAGACCTGTCAACAACGAAAACCCGTTAGGAGTGGACCCGAGGCCGTAGCCCCGGGATCCACCTCCGACGGTCAAGTTAGTATCGATGCGTTGTAGCATATGAGAGTTATTAGGTTTAGGGTAACCTGTTGTAATCTGCTGAATAAAGGGATCCCATCCATGTATTTATAGGCATGGATTAGGGTTAGGTGTAGAGTGGGCCGCTGTCTGCGCGGGCCTGGCCCATGTAGGGCGCGGGCCAGACTATACGTCCACACTTGTTAAGAAACGTTTAAAATGCTAAGAGACATTATGCATGGTGGTGTAAAATTAAATGTAAAGGCTGTTAAGGTCGTCATGGTTGTTTTTATGTTCGCAAGATCAGAATCATTAAACTGGATCAAAATCATACGATCCTACACAAATCTTTAAAACTCTCATATGTCTTGTAAATTAACTTGTAATTGGTAGTATTAAACACTAATCTCATAACAAATTCTTCCCAGACTTTTAGACATAATAATAGTAGGGAGACACGTACAAATCGTATGCGTTTAAAATGCTAAATTAGGTTATTAGGGATTCCCACATTTAGGGCGGCATAAAAATTAAAAATTATACTGACATAGGTTCTCAGCGACGGAATTTAATGGAACCAGGGGGCGTTTGGTTCGCCGTAATCTGGCGTAATTGGATGTAATTGTAATTTGATTACATTACGTAGGTTGTTTGTTTCGCAGAATGGAGACAATTGTAATTCAGATTACATTACGTAGGCTGTTTGGTTTGCGTTGTAATTGTAATTCAGCCATTACAATTACATCAAAGGAGGGAATTCCGATTACATAGGATGTTGGATGGAAAGTTTTGAATTACGTTGTAATTCAGAATTATTATTATTATTATTATTATTATTATTATTATTATTATTATTATTATTATTATTATTATTATATTAAAATAATAATATTTATATAATAATAAAAATTAATATTTATTATAATAATATTTATATAATAATAATAAAGTAATATAATAATATAATAATAATCATATAATAATAATAATTATTATAATAATAATAAATATTTAAAATTAAAATAATAATATTTATTATAATAATATTTATATAATAATAATAATATTTATATATAAATAGTTATATAATTAATATTTATTATAATAATATTTATATAATAATATAATAATAATCATATAATAATAATAATAATTATAATAATAATAAATATTTATTATAATAATAATATAATAATAGTAATAAAAATATAATAATAATAATTATAATATAACAATATAATTATAATAATAATAATAATAATAATAATAACAACAAATATTTAATATAAATATTAAAATAATAATATTTATATGATAATATATTTATTATTTTATTATATTTATATTTATATAATAATTATAATAATATTTATATTAATATTTATTATTATTTTTATTATTTTAATAATAATAATAATATAATAAAAATTAATAATAATAATAATAATAATAATAATAATAATAATAATAATAATAATAATAATAATAATAATAATATTTTTTTATTATTTTAATAAATAATAATGTTTTTATTATTTTAATAATAATAATAATTTATTAAATATAATAATATTAATATTATTATTATTATTATTATTAGTATTATTATTTATTGTTAATATTTATTATTATTATTATTTATTATTATTATTATTATTGTTATTATTATTATTAAGTTTTTTTTCTTTTTTGAATTACAATTATGTTGAGATCCAACCAAACAAAGTGACAGAATACATCAATTACAATTCCAACACATTACAATTACAAAACATTCCAACTCTTTGAATTACAATTCATTCAAATTACAATTCCTTTGACAGATTACAATTCCTTTCAAAACATACTGCGAACCAAACGCACCCTTAGTAATCGTGTTCCCCTCAAAAATTTCAATCACAAATACATTTTCAGAGTTGAGATCAGTATAGATTTCATGTTTATCATAAATCAAAAAAACTAATATTAATCATCCATTTTTCATCTAAATTATTTTCACATTTTCAATTAATAATAATAATAATAATAATAATAATAATAATAATAATAATAATAATAATAATAATAATAATAATAATAATAATAATAATAATAATAATAATAATAATAATAATAATAATAATAATAATAATAATAATAATAATAAAACAGCAACAACAACATATCTTGCAAACCGTAAATTTTAAAACTACAAAAAATACTCCATCGCAACGAGAACAAATTTATCTATCTATATCTATGCACTTCTCTATACTTTGGACGGAATTTTTTTTCAAAATTTTCGTCCAGAAAAATAACATGTGATTTATAAAATTCACATATGATTTGTAAAAATCAAATCACATGTGATTTTTACAAATCACGTGAGATTATTCTGGGCGGAAATTTTCAAAATTCAAAATTTAAAATTCAAAAAAAAAAAAAAAAAAAAAAAAAAAAAAAAAAAAAAAAAAAAAAAAAAAAAAAAAAAAAATCGTCGAAAGTTTATAGAAGAGCATATCTATAGAAAGATAATTTAATTCTTGTCGCGATGGTATGATTTTTTTCGCGTAAGGATTAACGGTTTGCTAGATATTTAATTTTTTTTTAATGTGAAAGTTTATTTTTTCTTTTTGATCATAATATATGAGATCTATATTGAACTTTTGCCTACATTTTCAACCTTTATATTTTATATTTTATTGTAGTAGGCATTATTATTGAGAATGTTACATGAAAATGTAAATTGACCCCCTGAAACAAATATATCACAGTTTGACCCTTCAAACTAAACTAGTCAAGTTCCTGTCTATAGATGGGTCACGGGAGTTCACAAGACACCCTCAGATGTTTGCGACATATTGTTAGTAATATTTGTTAAAACCCAACTTTGACTAACCAATTTTCATGCTTAGCAAAGTAAGTATAAAAACGTTTAATAAAGATAAACAGTTTAATAAAGATTTAAAAAGTGTTTTTAACGTTTAAACTATTATTAAAAGTGAATAAAAGAATTCACTAGGATTATTTGTGGAATAACAATGCAAATTGAATGACAATTGTTTGGTGATCTCTTCACTAACTTAAACATAAACCAAAGTTAATACTCCGTGTGGTAAGAACTATATTAACCACTAAATACACTCAAGAACTTAGTTTTATCGAGGAGTAAATGCTTTTTACTATGTTTCACATTAATTGCAAGACATAACATTTACTCATTTACACCATTCTCAGAAGCACACAATAACCAAATGTGGAGCGACAAGTAGAGGGACTACCAGCCCAATCAGCATCAAAATAAGTAAGTAGTGAACCAGTAGACGAGGCATATAACTGTAGACCAAAATCTAAAGTACCACGAATGTACCGAAGAATCCGTTCGAGAGATAAAAAGTGAGGTTCCTTAGGATCATGCGTAAATAGACAAATCTGCTGCACAACATAGGACAAATCAGAACGAGTAAAAGTAAGGTATTGTAAATCACCTGCAAGACTATGATATAAATTAGGATCAACAACCGGAACCCCATCAGGACCAAGCTTGGACTCAGTATCAACAGGAGTCCTGCAAAGGTTACAGCTAAGCATATTAGCACGCTCAAGAAGCTCCAGAGCATACTTCTTCTGAGAAAAAAACATCCCTATAGAATGTGTACAATCATTATCCCTATTAAACTGACGCACGTAAATTAGATTTTAAATTATGTTAGGAGTAATAAGTACATTGTGAAGATGTAAAGGACGATGAAGAGTTGGTAAAATACTATGTCCAGTATTTGTGACGGGTATAGATTTCCCATCACCAACACATACAGATGGATATAGGCATGTATTATAAACAATATTTAAATTACTTGAATGTGAGTTAATATAAGAAGATGTACATGTATCCAAGTTCCATGTAGGATCTTGTAAAGTCATAGTGCAAAAGGCATTAGGAAGCTGAGTCTCTTGGGTCGGGAATAAAGCGAGTGTTGCACCAAGTTGGACCTGTTGTTATTACTTAACACACGAGCCACTCCAGAAGTTCTAGAGGATACATTATTCAAGCTACTAGATGCTTTAAACCTAGAATCATGTATGAACTTACATTTTTCTCTAAACCTACATGTACCTCTAGAAAAATGTGTACATAATTGAAGAGCAGAATTTCTTTTAACAACCTATGTATTCTAACCTATGTATTCTATTATCATTTCCAATTGGATGATCCATTAATCCAACTAGTAGACGACTATATATGGATCATTTTTTCCATCTATGACCATTAGAAACCTTTTGCTTAGGAATACTATGGAGGAAGGAGACACACTTGTTGAATTCCTTGTACCATTATTATTAGATGTTATAAGAATGGTCGGGGACCACGAGAAGGAATCAACATGGGTACTATCCGAGTTGTATTCATATTTAAGCTCATTCTCCTGTAATAATAACATGGTCTTGGTGTCTTTAAATGTTGGAAGTGGCTTACTATGACGTATAATACAAGCAATGTGTTTATATTGAGAGCATAAGCCATTTAACAAACAAAAAAAACCAAATTCTTATCACTTACAGGGTTACCAAGATTCTTTAATCTACCGGCCATCCTTTGTATTTTAGTGAAATAGTCATGAATAGAAAGATTAATGATTGTGATAGATTGAAGTCGGTTGTCAAGATTAATAGCATGTGCGTCCTCATTGTCATGAAAAAGGGTCTTGATGTGATCCCATAGATCATTAGCCGTACCCAGTGTTGTAACACCCTCCTCTTGCAAGGATTCGGACATGGTTCCAAGTATCCACATCTTGATAAGATCATCAAGCTTGTTCTAATCCGGATCAATAGTGCTCGTACTTGTAGTTGCATCCTTGATATGTTTATTTAAACCTAGACTTCCAAGATGAATTTTAAAGTAAGAACTCCGCGATTTGTAATTAAGTTTTTCGAAACTTAACTTTACGAGTACATGGTTGGTGATACAAGCAACACCAGAGGGAAGAAACTTGTCAGATGTACTTGGTGGTGTGGGTGGTGTATCTTCGTTATCTCCTGTCATAATAGTTGCAAAGAGGAACTAGGGTTGGTAAAAAAAATTAAGTAATGTATAGATAAGGAGGAGCAAGAAAAAGAGAAATATTAGGGAGAGAGGATCGGTTTGTGAAAGAATTTTTAAGAGGATACTTTTGGATGTGATACCATATTTGATTTTGTAATTTTCCTGCGTTCATTGATTAACAATAAATGATATATATAATATGATGGAAGATACTAGAAAATGGGCTAGGTCTAACAAATAAATAAAAGCCCATAGGGTATGACAATGGAGTGTCGAACAGATACCATGTAAAGTGTCTGTGATCGATTGGTCCATAATAAACAAATAAAAGCCCATAGGGTATGACAATGGAGTGTCGAACAGATACCATGTAAAGTGTCTGTGATCGATTGGTCCATAATGAGGTTTGCTACAATTTAAATACAACATTAAGCAACACATGGCTTCGTCTAATATAAACAATATAATATATAATGTCTACTAACAGGATCCAACTGGATCTACGGATACAATTCACGATCCGTTGACCTCAAGGGATCCGTGTATTTCAAATCTATTTTTATTGGTCCAATTGAATGTAAAATCAAAATTGGACAAATACATATCAAAGGTATTATAAAAAGTATACATATGTATAAAATTGGTTCGAACTGACGGTTGAACAATGACCCGGAAAACCGACGACTTAACCAGATCAATTAAAAACCAGGTTTTAAAGAATTGATTCCAACAATCAGAACACATATAACAAATACCAATATAACCGAATATATTATTATAGGTTTACGAGACTAATACATGTAGCGCTAACCGTCAAAATACTACACGCGGTCGACATAATTTTAAATTAATTTAAGAGCTGCATTGCTAGCAATTAGCACAACCTGAAATTATTTAAACACCCTTTGAGTGTGTTTTAGATATATCTAATCATCCTTTGACTAGAGTAAATATACCTTGTTACCAATTTTAGATATATTTGGGTCTTTTGTGACTGTTAAACTTACAACCGTACACGGAATCCTATATTGACAACAACAACACATGATTCTCCTAGTGTGTTGGATATGAAGAAGGTATGATGTAGGCATCAAATAATAAACGTTGAATCGATCAAAGATCCTAGATAGGAATGGTCAACCCTATCTCTTGATGACAATCTCTCCGACTTTCCTGTTTGACGAAAAGTAAATTGCTGATAGGATGCACAATGAGGTACAAGTAAAGATGGCACTGAACGGAATTACACAAAACCTGCTGTATATACACATGTTAGTTAGGAGAATATGAGATAACTAGCTTCGTAATGGTTTAAGTTCAATAAAGCTTGAGGATACAAAGAATCGCCTTTATATGGTGTTTCTTATAAGAGCAAACGATCGACGTAAAAAGCTATCCTATTAATGTCCAATTTTAACTAAATGTCTGAATAAGGAAATGAAATTCAGCATTTAGAAGAGCTTACTTCTAGCCCATATTTTTTTCAAGCTACCGACGTTTCACGAAAGAGATTGAATCTTGCTCCAAATCAGTTCTCCGCAATTAAAATATTAATAATTAATAAGAACAAAATACTAATATATTATCAATTCATAATCTCATCTATAAATACAATGCAAGACTTCTCATAATCTACACCACAAGTTAGCAACTACTACTTGAGCCTTTTGACTCAGCTAGTTCTAACTTGATTTCCCGTAAGCACTTACTAACAATGGCTTCTAGAGCTTTGAGAAGAACTACTTTTGTTCTTGCTCTCAACCTCCTCTTCTTCACTTTGATAAGTTCATATCCAACTTCACCAAAGGCCACTTGCCCAATAGATGCTCTTAAGTTGGGTGTGTGTGCCAATGTGCTGAAAGACTTGGTGCATGGTGTCGTTATAGGAAGCCCTCCAAAAACACCTTGTTGTACTCTCATTGAAGGTCTTGTTGATCTCGAAGCAGCAGTCTGCCTTTGCACCGCCATCAAGGCCAATGTCTTGGGTATTCACCTCAATGTGCCAGTATCCTTGAGCTTGTTGGTTAACTACTGTGGAAAGGAGGTTCCGTCAGGTTTCCAATGTGAATAGAGATCTTTACTCTCTGCAAGTGTGTTACCTTTCCGTTTTTAGTGTCCTCTTTCCTTTGGTTTTGGTTTATGTGTCGTTTAATTCGTCTTGATTTCTCTGTCATGTTTTCTTCTATAATATTTATTATTCGAAATAAGAGGCTCACCACCTTCGTTTGTACCATTATAATTTCCTTTTATAACGTTAAAATTTCAGATCCGATTGTGACTACGATTATATGAATACATGTTTACAAGATAACAGCATTAAATCCATTATGGCTGATGCGGATAAAACCGAAACGTACCAGCTTTTCCAATGTGTGAGAATTAAGCTTAAGGATACTACCCTTGTTACACAGTTAATTAAACTGAGAATTGTTACCTTGTTTAGCATGTATTACGTGTTTCACTGTTAATCAGTTAGGTAGTCTGTAGTGAAAATTACCTATATATAAGCTACCTTCGATTGAGAACTGAACTCCAAAACTAGTGGCAAAAGACACACCGTCCCAAGGAAATCTGAGTAATGGCATAAAATCTGCAAGCAAGACATCAGACATAACGAAAACATTCATCATATAGTTACAGGACTGGACAGACTTACATATATTTCACCATTCAAGGCACTTAGGCACACAATAGTTCATGCAAGATAAGGGTGCTAGAGATGCCTCCAATATTGTTTATACATTACTTTTCTGTCAAAATGTCATCCTATCCAATTTTACTTTGGAACTGATGAGGAAAGTGAAAAAATAATCAAGAGGGATATAATAGATGACATTGTTTGTGTTATACAATCGATCAGCTTCTTCTTTCTTTCAATTTTTTTTTTTTTTTTTTTTTTTTTTTTTTTTTTTTTTTATAAGGCATTTACATTAACACGAGGAGTTAGGATTAAAAAGTTACAAGTGGATTAAAGATGTAATTGTATGATCACATTCTAATCTTGTTTCCCTTTCTGTGGCTTCTAGTTAGTTTTGTTTGGGTAACCATGGTTTTCGACCTTTTGGGTAGAAGGGTTTAAACCCCGGTAAATATATTACGCCAAAAACTATGGAGTACAATTGACATGGGTGAATCCCATACCCTCAGCCCGTTACATAGGCGATTTGACTCTACAAAGGTAACTGAGCAACCACAACTGCTAAACGCCGAAAAACTACTAAACGCAGAACAACCACAACTGCTAAACGCCGAAAAACCAATTACATTTAAATTACAATCTAAATGTAAAAACAAAGAAACCCAATTTCCCAACCCTAGCCGTACCATCACCAACCATGAGCAGGAACAATCAAAACGACAAAGCGAGCCAGAAACCCTAACCGGATTCCATAGACACCCTAGCCACACGCGAAACCACCACCATGGCTGAATGAAAATATGAAACCCTAATTGCACCACCAAACCCTAGCCGCTATATAGATCAGCTAAACCGTAGCAGACCACCAGAATCCATGCTTCACCCATCCATGACCACCCAGGTGGCAAAGGAGCTAGAAAAACCCAACCCCTAACCGCAAAACCCAACACCTCATAAAGGGAGATTGCATAACCTAAACTAATGTCTAGATGAAATCAATACAAATGTACCCTTTAGATTTCCATGGATCGACCAGAATTAAAACCCAATGTCGATCCCCCATCAAAACCCTAATCGATTTTGAACCACCATGAGACTAGCCTTTTCCAATCACAAAAAAACCTAATCAGGTTTGAATGAAACATAGGATTGGACTCTCTCTATTCAAAATTCTAACCGAATAATTAAGAATGAAGATAATTGGATCTTGATAATAAATTAGAAGAATTTTAACCCTATATGATGAAGATCGAACTAGAGATCAAGAGGCAAAAATCGCCAATAGGGGCTAGAGAGAGAACACCGAAAGCTCATCATGCATAATAACATGCAAGTTACCGCAAACATCTATCATTTGTTTATGATCTCGTGTCCACTTTCATCTTAACTTATATATTCTAACTTTTACCGTTTGGCAAGCAAGTTATAATTTAAAGATTAGGTTTTCGACCTTTTGGCAGACTAATTCATTGGGTTTGAACCCACCGCCACACAGACTCAAACCAGGTAAAGCCCTATTCTTGTTCAAGAAGCATGATCACATAATCCAATTAATTTATACTAATACTATCAAGCATCAGCTAGACTTTAACCACATCCGCTAATCAGCCTAGCTTTATGCTAGCCAGATTGTACTTAACCTGGAAAGAGACAATGCAAGTAATAAAATATAAGAGTAATCATTTTTAAATGTATCTAACTTGACACTTTTTTCCAATTTGATGTAGCAAATAAAATTTTTTACAAGTTAATCCTCGTACTTTTGAATTTCGTCACTTTGGAGTATTCTGCTCATTCTAAAATCACCATTTTACCATATGTTGTCAATAGAGTGGTTACAAAATATAAGAGTAAAATGATCATTTTACATGAGCAAATACAACAAAGTGATGAAATTCAAAAGTTCGGGAATTAAGTTGCAAAAAAATTTATTCGCTATCAAAATATATTGTCTAGGTGGATTGTTTGTTTTGATTAAGTTTAAACGTAAGTAATTTTCAAGTAGCCTAGTTGTAAGTGGCCCCAAAGGTCTTATAAGAGACGCGAATTTTAACCTTGCTAAGTAAACATCTTGGGATAGACGGTTAGGAAATAGACCGAAAACAGCCACAGGAAAACCTATATATTAGGCCGCCGTATATTATAGCCAAAAAGCTCTCCCCGGGTAGCTTGAAGAAGGATCATTCTCCATTTACCCGTTTGTATATATATGCCTTGTTTTTATAATTTCATTAGCTTTTTCAGTCATGGTTGTAGTGAGGTTGCATATGATTAAAACTGTTAAAACCAGCGAACAAACAACATGACAAGCTAAATAGATCAGTTCAAAGAAAAAACCACTTTAAGTTTTCCACGTGTGCAAAGAGCATGCAATTCAATGCAAATGTATATCTTCATATGATAGTTCCCTCTTATGCAGGAGTACAATAATTAAAAAGCTAATCAACTTGTTCTAATAATCTAAAAGCATGGTACATGCCAAGAAGACATCAAAACAAAAAACGAACGAAGCCCACCTGATCGACTACTAAAAAATCCTTTTTCTTCACGGGTCTGATTTAGGAAGCATTAGCTGTTAAAATACATTATAAGCCACCATTATTTAAGAACAACTCATAATGGATACGTAACCTAATGACAAATATCATGCACAGGACGGCTCAACTTTCACGGAGGCCTAAAGCGAAGCTTTAAAACGGAGCCTTTATATCAAAATTACATGCCGAACAATCATTTATATTCAAAAAATAAATAAATAAATAAATAAATAAGTAAAATCTCACCTTCCTTTGAAGTGAAATTGTTGATTAAGTTTATAGTATCAACATGGTATTATAATTAATTTTCAACTGATAAATGAGCTAATTCATCTAATCTTTCTTATGGCATTTTCAATTTTAGATAATTTTTAATATACGAACAATTTTTATGGCTCAAAGAACTTTCGAGATCACGAAAACTATCTTTTAGCTAGTTATCATCAAGTGACTTTAAATTTTCAAAACTAAAATAGAAAGCTAAAGATTTGTCGTACAATCTGAATTGGTCAAACCTACTTTCAAGTGGTGAAATAAGTTGATCTACAATCTATAAGAAATAATCAATTCTAGAAATCTTTCGGGTTTTTAATAGTTCATTGCAGGGGTGTTCATTGATTCGGTTATCGGGTTGTTCTGTTTACTCGGTTAGATCGTTGAATAAAATTTTGGTTAAAACCTAAAACCGTGAACCGAATTCAAATTTTTGGTTATCGGGTTGTTCTGTTTACTCGGTTAGATTGCTAAAAAAATCGGCTAGGTTTTCTGGGTGACGCGAATTAGTACCAGTGGCGGAACTTGAACATTTATTTGGGGGGGGGGGGGGGGGTGGATTTTTTTTGGGAGGG